>JAVYIG010017313.1:0-26847 GCA_035222895.1 Strongylocentrotus droebachiensis
TTTTGAATCGTGAAAAGACGATAAACGCGACATCCCGCAAATCACTTTCGTATAGTGGGGTTCGATAGTGAGGTATGATAGCGGGGTATAATATGTACATATCTAGTGGCAAGACCCAATAAACGCGCCCTCATAGTCTTACCAAATCGCTTATCTTTCTTACTTGAGTGATTGGACTAACTATTGCCAATAGTTGTTTGCATCACGTTACGGAATACTGGCTATCTATTAGACAACAAAAAAGATGTTGTAATCGACGGTCGGCTTTAAAAAAAAAAAAAAAATTAAACCGTATTTTAGAAAAAAATGTATTTCAGCAAAACTGAAAAATATCAGCCTAAAGAGGGAGTTTTAAATAAAAAGATTTCTTACCGACCGACCCATGTTTTTGACACCTAAAGGGCAATACAACATCTTTTTTTTGTGAGGCCTTCTCATTATGACCATCGATGGTTGAATGCATGGAAGGCCTATTTCGTTTCAAATATATTTTTTTTTACCCATTATACCCTCTAGCGCCACCATACGCAGACACTTCAACTGAATTGGGAAGAAGCTTCTCGAAATCTGGTAATGAACCCAGTTGCATTAAACCTGAGAGTAACACAGCTTCAATTAGAAATCGACAACGACAAAGAGAAGGTTGTTGAATCGGCGATCTCGGAGGTTAAAGGTAAAGATGAAACGTCTCTCTTGCTCCCGTTGGCGGTCCATTTCAAGGATAACGAATCTTGGGGTGTAGATGCTGGTGGCCCCATGAAGGTAAATCTGATCACCCTTTCACAAGATCGCAACTACCATCGAAAAATCAACCGAGGCAATTTTAATCGCTTTGTGAGTTACCCGTCTAAATGTGTAAACAGGACAATGCCGTATTACGTAATCTAAAAATTATTTATATCGGACATACAATAAGGTATTTAAATTGCCCTTAAGTTGATTTTCGAAAATAGTGTTTGCGGTCGTGTGAACATTACTTTATCTTTAGAAAAAACATGCAGACATGCTTAATTTCAAAGACTTGTGCCAAAGTTTATTCTTCGATGTCGTCTGAGCAAAACAAAATATTTTAGTTGTTGTGACTGTAGGCTTTGGAGAAGGAAGAAACGCTGAAAATGCCCTGAACATGCCTTAATTTATTGTTCATTATTAAAGCCAGATAACATTATAAAATATGAAGGTCAAACAAATTACAAGCCGCTTTGTAACCGGTTTCCTCGGATTTGATAAGACTAAACGAGACTTAATACATCTTTTGCCGAAACCCTCTTTGTAACTTTCAAATTAGTTGTACGTGTGTTATTTTGATTTTTTTATATAAAATTCGAGATGAATAACCTAAATTAACATTAGGATATTTCAATTTTGATATTGAAATCTTTACTTGACCGTAATTTTTAAATTTAAGAAAATCAGTTTTAATTAATAGCTGTTTCTGACCTTGGATACTTGAATTTGGGATTATTTAATTTCTACAAATGTTTGTTTTCCTTTTCATTTCTCGTAAAGGAATTCTTTTCCCGACTGTTCGAAGAGCTATTCAATGTTGAGAAGCATTCCATCTTCAAGAAACTCAACGCGGATTCTCCCTCGTGTACGACATTGTGGTTTAACAAGGTCATTATCGAATTATTTTCATCTCGGGAGTTATAGAGTACCCATTATTACTAATCTCAATATGGTGAATGTAAGTTGATGATAGCTTTTACTAGCATCAACAGGCCGGAGGCAGGGAAACAAGAAATAATTTGCGCGTCCTTTTATCTTTAAAATACGTGTTCTGTATAGAACCCTCCACATGTACATTAACGTTTTGCTTGTTTTAATCTGCAATGCCAACGCGCTAAAAGTGCCTATTTTGACCCCCCCCCCCCCCCCATTTTTTTGGGGGGAAAACCCTCCTTGCTTACCCCCACAGTCACATAAATCTGTCGAAGTATGATTATTAATGTTTATGAATGTATTGGTTTTTCTAATCTGATTATTCGACTATGAATAATTAAAGTTGCTCAAGCTTGGGTATATAGAGGGCAGCACATTGAGCCGACGGGTATGACGCTCCCGTGCGTACTAGTTTTCCTTTATATTCCTCTGTTTAGATATCTAGCCATCTGATTGGTCGAAATTGGAGTCGTGATTTCAGCCATTCCCGTAAAGAAACGAACAATGCCAGTAACGGTCAATGAGTGAGTTTCCCTAAGGATTCCGGGTATACCGGGCAAATAGTAAGATTTTGATGACATCCTCATTGGTTTACGTGTTTCTTTGTGTGAGCGCGGATACCATACAGTGCTTTTTGTCTGCAATTCCCAAATGACTGTAACATTCAATCATGTTTCCAGCGAATATTAACAGTCAGTGTCTCAGTTTTTCTGTGATGTTTTAACCAATCTGTATTCAAGAAAAGGATAAGGTAAGAATTCTTGGTAGATTTTTGTGTCAATGCGGTATATAAAAGACATGTCGACTGCTTTAATATTCGAGGACTGGCTGTTTCTATACTGGCTCTGGCACACAGGCGCGCCTTGGGGTCATGGCAAGATGCAACGTCCCCTTGAGCCTATAAAACAACCAGTCCTCTCATAGCAGTCGATATATTATCTGCGTACTTCCGTACGAGAGCGTCATACCCGTTGGCTCAGTCTTTTCCAAGGTGTCTACTTCATGAACGACTATATACACCCAAGCTTGAGCATCTTTTAGACCTGTGGCCCAGTGTTCAGTGAGTGGGTTCGATACTCAAGCAGGCTAGCTAGTGTCCCGACGGGATCAATAATATTGACCAGAAATTTAAAATCTATATATTACCATGGTTAAAAAGACCAATATTTTGCACACCCCCAGATACATAATGTTTGTTGGCCAAGAAAAAGCATGCCTTATCAACTTGTATTTCGTGTAGGAATGTTTGTACTGATCATGGAAATAGTGTGCACCTTCATTCGGATCAAAACACCTTGCAATCGAAATTGTTTTTTCTTCTATATTTTAAACTTATCATAGTATGATAAGGACCTGGAGAAATTGCGATCAGTCGGGAAGCTGTTTGCTCTGATGTTCTACAATAAGGTCATCGTCACAATGCCGTTTCCAATTCTTTTCTACAAGAAACTGCTTGAAACTAGGTACACACCGAATTAACAGTTGTTATTTTAATCGAAGGAAAGCAAGTAAGTTATGTGTGTCTAATATTTTGGGGCCAGGGGTATAATTTGTATTCCTGAACTGGAGAGCTCATGCATAAAATTTCTGCAAAATTTGTGAACATTTCAAAATGATTGTAAGTCCCTGCGAATTAACACGAGATCGAGCTTTCCCAACTCGTTTCTCCGATTTCCGTACGAGTTGTACCGAGTTTGTTTGAGAGATAGTTCGTTGTCAAACTCCTCAAGCTCTTGAAAAGAACTCACCAAAGAATGACTTCATGTATACATTGAATGGAAGAGCTTTAGCTAATCAATAGAGAAAGGGGGAGAGAGGTGGAAGAGGAAGAGAGGAAGAGAGAGAGAGAGAGAGAAAGAGAGAGAGAGAGAGAGAAGGAAAAAGAGAGGGAGAGCGCGCGCTAGAAAGAGATAGAGAATAGAAAGAGAGATTATAACTGGTCTTTATCTTTAAGAGAGAGAGAGGAAGAGGGTAGAGAGAGATAGAGAGAGAAATAGTGACAGAAAGAGAGAGAGAGAGAGAAAGGGAAGGAGAGAAAATGTATATATATATATAGAGAGAGAGAGAGAGAGAGAGAGAGAGGGAGAGAAAAGAGAGTAATATATCTCATTTACATTTTAAATCATATTTGAGGATGCATTGCTGATTACAATACAGTAAACAATTAAATTATTCGTACCTCTTTCAAATTTGATATTTTTGTTTTGTTTTTCGTATCTCAAGAATGAAAGGTGGACGGATTGAATTAGGGCCTTTGTTGAATACTTTTTAATGTAAGAAACATAAATTGGGACAAATCAAATTTTTACTTAGAGCCACACTGTCCTATACTTGCAGCTACTTGCTCCCTCTATATAGAAAACAATGCCTAATCGGTGACCATTGATCCTCTTTTTCTTATGTTAATTGAGAGCTGAGTTGATGAGATAACCACCAGTCCAGTGACCTTGCATGGTGGTCAAATCCCTCCTATAAACTAGTACAGATAAGCTTTAAACAATTACAAAATTTGGTAAGGGTATGAATAATTTAGTTATCAACTGTAGCTTATTACAACAGGTGACTAGAGAAATAATACGACTCTATCTTAACAACATTCAGCAAAACCCAGCCTGGCCAGTCCAGTTTCAAAGATCTGGAACTACTTGATCCCGGGATGGCGAAGAGCATGGAAACAATGCTAGAGGCGAGTGACGATGAGCTTTCCGACTACAGATTTGCAGTGGATGGACCTGTGAACGAACCGGAGATCGAACTCAAACCAGGAGGCAAAGACGAGGTTGTGACCACAGCAAATGTGTAAGTGTATCATGACCCCGTCAGAAAGATTTATACCGTTGAAATATGTGTTTATAAGCTATTTTCTTTTGGTCGTGGAAGTAATAATAATAAATTTCTGCTTTTATGTAGCGCTGAATACATTGATGATGTCTCTAAGTGCTTTACAAATATATTATTACCCCGGTCATCAGATTCAGGCTTGCCCGCACACAATGTATGCATATTATTTTTTCCACTCCCAAGGAAGCATTCCAGCCAGGCGTCATTTTAAGCGCACAGTCTTGCTCATGTAACCTATCGGGTACCCATTTAATACCTGGGTGGAGAGTGGCTAATGTAGATTAACATCTTGCCAAAGGATATTAGTGCCGCGACAGGACTCGAACCCCGTACCTTGAGATCTGCAGTCGGGTGACATATCCACTAGACCACAACACCTCTACAGTAGTTGATTGTGGATCAATTTGTCTCAGCATGTTATTTAATAAAACATCCATTATTATTGTTTATGAAATTATCTACATTAAGTAAGGAACTTAATGTTGATTTAAATTTATAACTCCTTTCTGAATACTAGCTCTAGAATTTTTAAAATATATATTTTATACTGACGCAAAATATAATTTCAAAACAAACGTCACATAGCATTTGGAGTTTATAGCTTTAATTTGTAAGTTAAAAAGTCTCTTTCTTGTAATTAAGCACTAAATTACAAGAGGCGCAATAGCTCAGTTGGTAGAGCAGTGGTCCCGTAATCCGGTGACCCGGGTTCGAAACCAAGTCAATGCGCTAGTGCCCTTTGGTAAGGCATTAATCCTCATTACCAGGTCCCTCGGAGAGGACCTAAAGCCGTCGGCCGTCTGGTTGCCTACTAACAGGCCTTTATGCTTTCTTAGCAGCCAGGTAAAATGACCACCACCACATCATTATTATGGAATCCTGAGAAGTAATTTTGAACAATAAAAGAGATGCTTAATAAAGGCCGCGTTTTCTTTACTCTCGTTTTCAACCGAACCCTAAAATGAAGTGAATCCTGAAGTCTTGTTGGCTTTTAATAGAAATGATTCTTTTGTTTTACGAATCCCAGTGGAGAGTACATTGAGCTTTACGCCAGGCACTATACGGCATCCTCCCAGTTCAAAGAATTCAGTGAGAGTTTTCGGATCATGTTCGGTCGTTTCCGTCTTCACCAACGTTTCGCACCACAAGAGCTGATGTCTTTATTCCAAGGAAGGGAATATGATTGGAAGGCCTTTCAAAAGGTGAGCTCCTCTTCTTTAACATTCTTTTATCTTTCTAATCTCTCATCAACGCACTAAAAAAAAAAAAAAAAAAAAAAAAAAAAAAATCTTTTTGAACAACATGGATGCAGAAAATGGATGTACAAAATATCGTGATTTTTTTTCTTTAATAATGCAAAGTTGTTAAGTTTATTTAGATTTAATAGAAGATAAAAACAAAGATAATACACACTGTATTCTTGAAATTTGTTTCTTGAGAACTAAATTTGAAATTTTGTTTGATTTTTTAGTGGCACAGATCAATTATCTTTTCGTTGTTATTGTTGTTGCTGCTGTTTGTTGTTATTCTTTTAATTTGCTCTTCTCTACACAGAGCTTTGGTTATGACATTGACGAAGCTGTTCATGGACCGACTGGAGATGCCGGTTATAAGAAAGGCGATCACGTGGTCAAGATGTTTTGGTCAGTGTTCCATAATGATCTCACTGAGGATGACAAAAGAGACTTTCTGAGTAAGTCAAATCTTCACTGTTGAGCGTTGACCAACAAATGCCTAAATATCTATAAATAGACGTGCCTATAGCATAGTGCTGTTTACAAAATTGATAATATCAAGAAGATCGGTTATTTCAGCGTTTTTGTTAATCCCTTTTAAAGCCCCACTATTACTACTTGAATCTACTTGCTCCTTTCATATAGCAAACAATGGCCAAGCGGTGCCCGTTGGTCCCCCAAGATCCTCTTTTTCTTATGTTAATTGAGAGCTTAGATAGCCACATGTTAGTGACCACTCTGGGTGCTCTAATCCCTCCTGGTCAAACTAGTACATACGGGCTTTAAAACATACTGTGACAAGCTTTGTGCTGCTTTGGTATCTTCTTGTCATTTTGACAAGACAGTCCTGTTTTGACATGGTGCTACTTTCAAGACAACGATAGTGTCACTGAGACAAGATGATAGTAATCTTGTCATTTCTCTTTCTCCGTTTTCAGGGCACAATGCTTTCATGATCCATCCACTATACCTTTGATTATTTCGGATGGCACTCGTTTTTACGAAAGTCATGATCCCGAAAGTTTGAAATTCAGAAAAAACACTTTTCCCATACCAGGTGGAGTCATAATTCCGAAAATGAAGTAGGGTTCTTTTTCCGAAAATTCGTAATTCTGTACAAATCATACAGGGTTCTATGTCATTTTCGGAATTAGAAACATTCAGAATCATGGAAATTTTGAGCCCTATTTCACTGTCCGAAATACGAACCTTCAGAGTACAGACTTTCTGATTAAAACGAGAGAGGGCGGTAGGCAGTTACAAGATTTAAATAAGTCATTCAACGCCGAAAAGGGTATAAGATGAGGGCTGTTTTAACACCCGAATTCTTCCAAATGGGCCAAGTAATAGAAACTTATTGATTACATTTGACATCTTAGTGTCCAACAAACATTAATTTTTAGGACCATAAATTACCAGTTTTGTTGTCAATACGTTTCCATTACCAGTACTCTACTTTAAGACAAATGGATACCGATTATTCATCTTCGATGCAAATTGTTTTCAGGAGTCTTGACGGGTGCTGACCACGTCCCCATTGGTGGTTTCCAGGAGATTAGTCCTAAGATGTCGCCCATGGGAGGAGACGGAGATTGTAGGGGGAACCCCCCGAAGGACATGTGCCCTGAGGTGAATACTTGTCGCGGTTACGTCGTGCTTCATCTCCCGATGTACAGCAAAAGAGAGCATCTCAAAGAACGACTCATGAAGCTAATAGAGATGAAAGGGCATGGATTTTATAAAGAACGTGTTCCAGCACTTCGATAAATGTCAGTTTTGTACAAAATGAGACTTTCTATTATTTAGTAATAATAATAATAATAATAATAGCTAGTTCTTATATAGCGCTTTTCAGGACCGAAGGCCCTCTCAAAGCGCTTTACAGATATATTTATTATTACCCTGGTCATAGGATTTAGGCTTACCCGCACACAATGTATGCACATTCTCCACTCCCTGGGGAGCATTCCAGCCAGGCGTCTTTTTTACAAGCGCACACGTGCTAATCTAACCACATTAGCTTTTGCATCCTACCGGGTGCCCATTCAACACCTGGATTGAGAGTGGCAAATTTAGATCAATGTCTTGCCAAAGGACATTAGTGCCGCGGTGGGACTTGAACCGCGAACCTTGTGATCCACAGTCCGGTGACATATCCACTCGTCCACGACACTAGTACATTGAGTCGATTTTTGTTTTCAAAATAGGTCCATATGGTTTAGTTTTTTATGCATTTTCAATCACGACATTCTAATAACTATCCATGCAAGTAGTCTGAGGTCGAGGAAATGGTAGATGTTTTAAGATTACGTTTTGTTATTAGTTTCCTCAAACATCGTTGAGTGCGCTTCGGTATACCACAACGTAAATATGTAACGAAGGCAAAACAAAAGGCGAGTATGAGGATGATGAGGATAAAAATAAAGATAAAGACAAAGTTAGACAAGTTCTGGTTGCCCATACAACATGCTCATCCATGGGAATTTTTTCTAGCCCCTTTGGCACAGCAGAGCACACTGGCAAAATACACAAGTAGTTGAATACAACCGGCTAGTTAATACAATTGAGTTTAGCAATAAACAGAAGTTAACCAGGAAACAGACTACAGAAATTACTGCTTTTCCCGGTAGACCCGGTTATTACTATTAAGTACTAGTAGCAACAAAGGATTTGATTAGATTTGATGTAATAAAAATTGCTCAGACGGTGTTAAACA
This sequence comes from Strongylocentrotus droebachiensis, assembly GCA_035222895.1. Classification (NCBI taxonomy): domain Eukaryota; kingdom Metazoa; phylum Echinodermata; class Echinoidea; order Camarodonta; family Strongylocentrotidae; genus Strongylocentrotus; species Strongylocentrotus droebachiensis. Next base: position 8,455 of record JAVYIG010017313.1, read on the forward strand.
TGTCTTGTTTTTGAAAAAAGTTATAAACACAGGTTTATAAAATATGTAAGATATGCCTAATATTGATGATTGCGAATAAAAAATGGTAAACAAGATAAATTGTATTCCAGCAATACGCACATTTATGTACGATAAACAAATATCAGATGTGCACCGAGATTTTTAATATTCATCTTCGTCGTACACAGTACTACACTGATCAATTATAAACTAGTGGCGTACTGTAAGTGATGTATACTCTTGCAGTTATGCATAAATACATCGTTCAACTGATATGAAAATATCTTTATACGATTACTTCTTTATCATCTTGATTTTTTCTCCACAATGTGCCATAAAGTGTTTTGTCAGACATAGGCGCGGTTGCTTCACTATGATTATTATAATTTTAATAATAATATAATTATGTTTGAATGTAAATAGCATTTTGGGACAAGAATTGTCTTTTTCTTTTATGTGGTGATGGGGGGAATATCAAATTTGGAATAAAGAAAATGCCTATACAGAGATATTGCCCCATGTGTCTTCTTTTCTATGATACTATTATTTCAGCTAAATTGGCAAGACTATCTTAATGACAAAAAATTGATTTCTATGAACATTTCCATAAAACACAACATTACGAATGCTACGGATCAGATTCCGCCCCTCCTTTCCGCCAGGTTTAATCAATTTACTCCCTCTTTTCTACCAGTTTCAATCACATTCGCCCCTGCCTTTCTACCACTTTCAATCAGCTTTACCCCCATCCTACTACCAGATCCGATCGCCTTCATATTCTCACTACTACCGATGGCATCCCTACTATTGTTCCCAATCATCTTCACAACCTCCTTGCTGCCAGCCTGAGTGCCAGTCACCCCGTTCATTCTACCGGTTCCAACCAACTTAACCCACTCTCCACGAATGGTGCCATTCAGTTTAACATCCTCCCTGGAGTCCCAGCTACCATTAACCATCATGGAGTCCTGTACCAGAAGACAAGCCTTGACAAATCTACCGACACAAAGCCCTCCTTGCTGATAAGCTTTTAGCTTGAAGCTATTCTCGGCACCCCTGATATCCCCGTAAATCTCATACCTATTCAAAAACAAAATCCGGAGCTCCTTAATAAAGTCGAAGACAAAACTAAGACAATTACCCCGAATGCACTTAAGGAGATCACTGATATAGCCCATGAGTTTCTGGGTGATCCATAATAGATTACATTTTGTCAGAGTCTTGGCAACATCTTTAAGGGCTATGCCGAAGATAAATTGGCAAGACTATCTTAATGACAAAAAATTGATTTCTATGAACATTTCCATAAAACACAACATTACGAATGCTACGGATCAGATTCCGCCCCTCCTTTCCGCCAGGTTTAATCAATTTACTCCCTCTTTTCTACCAGTTTCAATCACATTCACCGCTGCCTTTCTACCACTTTCAATCAGCTTTACCCCCATCCTACTACCATATCCGATCGCCTTCATATTCTCACTACTACCGATGGCATCCCTACTATTGTTCCCAATCATCTTCACAACCTCCTTGCTGCCAGCCTGAGTGCCAGTCACCCCATTCATTCTACCGGTTCCAACCAACTTAACCCACTCTCCACGAATGGTGCCATTCAGTTTAACATCCTCCCTGGAGTCCCAGCTACCATTAACCATCATGGAGTCCTGTACCAGAAGACAAGCCTTGACAAATCTACCGACACAAAGCCCTCCTTGCTGATAAGCTTTTAGCTTGAAGCTATTCTCGGCACCCCTGATATCCCCGTAAATCTCATACCTATTCAAAAACAAAATCCGGAGCTCCTTAATAAAGTCGAAGACAAAACTAAGACAATAGGCCATTTTCGTAATGTAACCAAATTGAATGCATAAGTGTTTGTGAAGTGCCTCAATACAAAGTATTTCATTCACCTGATAGGAATAATAGTATTTCAATAGGCAGAATGCAACTGCATATATTAAGTGTTGCTAGGTAGGTCAAGCCATAATGCTTGTCCAACCTGGCAACAACTAATGTATGCAGTTTGGATTCTGTCTATTGAAATACTATTATTCTTATCAGGTGAATGAAATCATTTGTAGTGAGGCACTTCACAAAGACGTATGCATTAAATTTGGTTACATTACGAAAATGGCCTATTACCCCGAATGCACTTAAGGAGATCACTGATATAGCCCATGAGTTTCTGGGTGATCCATAATAGATTACATTTTGTCAGAGTCTTGGCAACATCTTTAAGGGCTATGCCGAGGAGTTGAAGACCTTCGAAAACCTAGACATGAACATAAACAGAACATAATAAATGTAAACATACTAACAACAACAATAACAACAATGGTAATGATAATAACAACAAAAATAAAACGAATGAATTCTCTCGTCAATCACACAGTGTACGAGAATCCAGTCGTCATGCAAACTTTCTTGCATCTCCAAGCAAAGTTGCAAATCTTGATAATATTGCCTCACAGAAATAACCGTAGAATCAGAATGTTCTTCAGAAATTCATTATCCACTCGATAAAACAAAAACCAATGACATTGTGTCGATCATTTTGTTGCAATTGCAGATTCCATGTGTTTGGCCCGATTTTTTCAGGTCACGTACCCTTAACGATAATTCTTTGCAACTCTATTGAAGGTGTCGACGTACCAGACACCGAGGGAACAGTCGTTAGTAATTACCTTTCCCATCTTGAACGCATGGAAACACTCCTCAAACGTCCGGACAGTCTCTAGAGTCTCATTAATACACGCAGCAATGTTATCCGTAGGAACATCCAGACCGGTGTATATACCTCGGTAAAGTTGCATCTTTTCCGACTCGCTGGATTCGTTGTAGAAGGTCACATCTGATCCAGACAAGTATAGTTTTGGTAGCAATGTGGAAATTGGCATGAAATGTGTTATTAAGTTATTAGCTAAATGAACGGGGTAGTCCATGTGTTAACTCAATGGGAATAAGAAAAGTCACTAGTCAACAGGTTAAAGATAAAGGTGAGTTCTGGTAATGCGATTGCATTGTGAAAGAAAAGGTGTGGAATGGATCAGAAACAGTTGATCATGTAGCATGTAAGTATTGGTGTGTACTGCAAGGTTCTGGAGTCATCAAAATCATAATAAATTTGGCCCAGTCTTGGTAAAGTAACAAGCACTCTACACTGAAAGATGTATATGGGACAACACAAATGGTGTCGGGGCTACTACACCTTGATTTCCTTATCTTTCTATGCTCATTACTCAGCCAGTATACATTTTCTTCCAAAATTGTTTGGCACATGACATTTATTTGTAATCTTGAACATTCAGTGTAAGTTTCGTTAGATTCTGTGAGAATTCATTTTTCTTTTTTTACCAGAACTCAAGTTTATCTTTAATATATTCTTCTAGCTTGTAGAAAGATACATAATATGCAATATCATTTGGCATTCCTTCAATGATCTACGGTGAATTTCAGTGTGAACAACTATGTAAGGAGCGAATGCTAGATCACGGATACACATAACCCTTTAATTTTAGTCCAGGGACTGGGACTGTTCCCGTGTCGAGCGCCCGATCAGCTGAGACCAGATGGGTGTTTCACAGAACTTGTCATCAGTGAAAAGTGACAGTCTTTGTTACAAGCTACTGAAATCCTTGCTTCTGATTGGTTATCAGAAGATTTGTCACTTATTTTGGTCATTTGTCATTGAAAAAAGGCTTTGTGAAACCAGGAAGCTGTAATGAATGGAGATACCGTCTCGAAAGAATTTTCCGAGGGAGAAATATTCAAGATTAACCTGGCTTAACAAAAAGAAATTTAACCCTCTCCAGCCATCATTTCCATCAACAGCTGTCCATATCAATGCACATTCCCTCTCTGGCATTCCAAATAGTACGAAATGTTACGCAACGCCATCTGCTTCCCTTAGTTCTCTATTCACTCTTTTGCAAAAATATGCAAGCATCGAGCTTTGAAGCCATGCGTGGCACCGACAAATTAAGTCATGTTCAGTGAAGATGTATTTAGCTATAACATACAAAATACAGAATTCACAACATATGACCAATGCAACTTTCTATTAGTCATCAAATGCTTTTTCAGTTCTCGGATAGCTCTACTGAAGACATGGCCATTTCAACCAGCGAAATCGACCAAGGAAATCGTGAGTTAGAGCGAATGAAAGGTTTTCATCATCATGATTTTGTCATCTAATTATTGACATTTTCCGAAAATTTCCGAAATTTGTACATAGCTAGGAAGGTAGTCCAAAAGTTTATCTTCCTAAAGAACTAAATTAAATTGTGTTATATGTTTGCGCATTTATTGATTGAGGGCAGGAAGTAATCATCACTATTCACCCCAAATACGGGCCGGCAAAGCAAAAGCCGCCGTGCTCGCTGGGCTGGGCTGTGTGTGGAAAGGGAGGACTTAGTGCTACTAGGGAGCTGTACGGTTTCGGAGGGGGATTAAGGGGATTACGATAGAGGAAACAAAAGACGCGCGGTGCCACGGATGGCTTCAAAGGGGGCTCTTGGACGGGATCTCCATTTATTACAGCTTCCTGGTGAAACGGGTCTCTGCTGTACCACATAGGCTGTATCAAAATTAGCGAGTTGATGATGTCATCGCTTTAATTTTCTCTATCCGTTTTGAACATATTATATTTCACAAAAATATCACTTTGCTTCTTTAGGTATGTAAAACATTGCTTGAATCTTCATGTAATATATGCATAATCGTCATTTATAGAGGTGTTGTAGACTAGTGGATAAGCCACCCGACTGCAGATCACAAGGTACGGGGTTCAAGTCCCGCCGCAGCACTAATGTCCTTTGGCAAGACGTTAATCTACATTTTGCCACTCTCCACCCAGGTGTAAATGGGTACCTGATATGCTTGAGCGCTAGTTACTTTGGCAGCTCGGCTACGACCAGGGTAATATGTGTAAAGCGCCATGAGCGTCAGAACCTGGCGGATACCGGCGCTATATAAATAACCATATTATTATTATTTATTATTTAACAGGTGTGTCCAAGAAAAAGAAAAAAACTTTCAATGTCATTAACACGAAATGTGGGGAACAGCCTCATACAAACGAGCTTTCAACGTACCCATTTCCATAATGCTAATGAATTGCCTGTTCACCAGGTAGCGAACCTGATAAGCCCCGTTGGGAAGGTAGGAGGCCATGGACACCTTCCCTATGTTTACTGGCTTCTTTCCAGGATTCAAGCCACCCTGGACATACCTGTTATTCTCGTGGAGAATAATTATAAAGAAAACTGTTTTATAAAAACCACTCAAGTGAAGTGGAAAAACTCAATATTTGTGAAACCTGTACATACAAATTTTTAAAGATTTTTAAGAATTTTGTCATACCATGAGCCAAGATGGGCCTCAGAGATACACTGTTGATTGCCACATGGCCCTCTGTTGGGTAGACCAACAGCTATGTCGAACAGCTCTCACCTTACATACAGCACGCAACAATCCCTCCAAGCGTAGGTTGCAAAAGGACTTTAGGGTTCTAGTTAGGGTTAAGTGTTGGGTCCAGGGTTGAAATTAGGAAGTTGGTTAACATAACAAATTGACGCGGAGCAACAAGAGCAAGTATCGTACAACTGGTCCCATCTCTAACATGATCAAGTTATATCTCGTATTAAGAACAGACTCTAATGAAATGTAACCAATGTTAGTCAATGTCCAATGATCACTATACAATCTTGCACGATAAAATAATCACCTGATGTTTGTAATTGAGACCATATGCTATCCACCAGCCAGCTTCGTTGAGACGGAGGAAATGGTTATTGATGAACGCTGCCCCAGTCAGGTTTTGTGGAATCTTTCTCCAGACATTCCAAGATGTATCTCTCGCGGGCTGCCAAGTTTGCCATAATCTACAACATGAAGACAAACAATCATGGTTTCTCGTGGGGAACTTCACATTATAACAGGTGTGTATTGGGCTAACAAATCAGTAGTCTCGTGGCCTGACCTATACTATATAGTCTACTCTATCCATGTCTTGAGGGCTAATTACATTTGACTAAATAATTTGGTCTCATGTGCCGTTTTCCGGCCTACAAACGAGAGAATCCTAGGTCTCTGGATATACTCACTGCCCACTCGTTTCTTGGACTGCAAATATCTCGACCCCAAAGTGTACATTCCTGCTCATGACCAAGTTGTTTTGCACCCCTCCTTGGTCAAATGGAATCTTCCTGCCGGTCTGATGCCAGTTTCCCCACGTGCAGTAGCTCCAAGGATTGTCCACTGTGTCACAGGTAGCCTGGGCGCACCTGGAACAACCACATCACAGCGTGTAAAATACAAAATATATAATGTATGATATGGAACTCAAACTTTAAAAAAAGTACAAATAAAAGAAATGAAATGAAAGGAGGTTTAAGTGTTCTTGGACGTAATATGGTTTTCCTAGTCGTGTATCAATCAGATATGATTATTTACGTCTGGGGACCGACATTTAACGTCACCATCCAAAAGACGCGACTCAGTTTCGAACCGGGGTCGCCTGAGCCAGGCGAAGACAGAGAGCTGACCAAGTGAACGTGGCGCTAGATCAACCCACATCTCCTTGTTTTCAAGAAATTTAAATTTCTTTGTGGAATTAGCTGATTTGATGAAAGATGAGATATTGTTTCATTCTTTAGATGCAGTTCCAGTAAATATGCGATACCCAGCTTTGCAACAAGTTTTCATGGAATGGTACATGGAAGCAGAAAAGGGTCCTTATATCAGCGAAGATTGGAACGAGATGATTGTGAACATGTACATCCATCTTTAATAATATAGTCCTGAATTTGATCATTTACAATAATAGTTTTGCCACAGAGGAACAATCTACAAGCGCCTCACTGAGCAATCTTACCTAAATAGAGAGAAAAGGTAGTAAGATGTAAGAGGACAATCAGACATGCTCACCTGTGTACGTAGTTATCCACTCCGATTCCCCCAATCATGATCTTGCCGTTAAAAATGTTACTTGAGCGACAGGTCTGGAGAAAACAGAGAAGGTAGGTGAAGCTGAAAAGAAAATAAGGGTTAGGTTCTTGTTTAAAGCGATACTGAACAGCTGAACTTTCAGCCCTAGCGTACTGTCTATTTCACAACGCCATCTCATGGTCAACCGACGCGAGAAACAACAGTGCAGCCATGCAGGAAATAAGTGAGTGCCGGGACCATACTGCTACAGCTGACCTGAGATGGCACTAGAGGGAATTTTGCGTTGGTGCTTCTAGTACAGTATGGCTTTAAATAGACCGATCTACTAATGTATTTCAAGCAATGTACTTCTAACTTGTGTACATTTAATTCACCTGCTATGCATCACAGTATCTCTAAGGGTTTAAATCCACTTTGCAAACATTAGTTGTTATTAAAAGATGATGAAGCGGATCCTAATCAAATGATTGGTTAAGAGCGTAAACGCGACCAGGCATTTATTTTGCCTAACACGTAATTTTAGTAGTGACCGGTCATTAGTAAATATTTATGACCGGTCATTTGTAAAATCATGTTATAAAACGTCATTTCATAAAACAAATAAAACATCATCTTATAAAACCAATAATAAACATCATTGTGTTCGGGCATTAGTAAAATTACCCACACTCGGTATCTTCGAAGCAGTCCAATTAAACACCCTCGGCTACCGCCTCGGGCGTGTTAGACTGTTCAAAGGGTACCTTGTGTGGGTAATACTTACTTTAATATGCCCTCATTGATGTGTATTATTTGTATACTAAGTCAGTCAACAAACATCCTTCTCCCTGATGTTTTGACCATTTGACGCCATGAATGCACCACCCACCTTAACGACCAGAAACCACCCTTTTTACACGTTTCTGGAGGCCCGCGTGTGTATAGCAATGTATTTGACTGCGCCCCCCCCCCCCCCCCCCTCCCCGGGGGGGGGGGGGAATGATTCACAATAAACAAAATCTTACAAGCCATTGCTTTCCAGGCTTTAAAGCTGTTGCCACTGGCATGCTGCCATGTCCGATACATCTTCCCTTTAGGAGATATCACGAATCCTTCATACTTGGCCGTGAAAGGATTCTTGATCAGCGTAGCATCTGTTCCAAGGAGCGCAGTACCAGCGACAAGACCCCAAGTATAGCTGGTTGAAATGCCTATTCAAATTGAAATTTCAAATACATTTATTTCACATTAGTTAAAAACTACAATATATGCAGAAATAATCAAAAAGACCAGAAACTTGAACTGCAATCCTATTAGAACGATATTCATGCATAAGCGCCGGTGTTTTTACGTGACAGACGAAAGAGCCTCTCTTGGACTATCCAGAGGAATTTGTTAGAAGTCTGTAGCATGTAGGATAGTGAAGATAGGTGGGCGGAAAGAAAGGCTTTAATAACGGCCTCAAAAGACAAAATGGCGCCTGGACGGTCACGCATGAGCAATTTCGGAAAACAAAGATGTCTGTGACCTTGATGGGATACTAGAAATTATGCCTACGAATTGTGTAAGATATCTGGATAACGGAAGGGACCGAGATAGGGCTCACAGCACTGTGTGCATATATAATGAATCGGACTTGGTGAAAGAAGAACATGTCTTGACGCGTGCCGTGGCCTAAATGGCCTTCCATACTGATATAATCATGCAGGGTATAAAATGGCGTCAATAATGCCCGCCTTCACAGATTTTCTAAATCCGGCTTCGAGATACCCTGCGTTTGGCCACCCAGAATATGCTTGCATAAATTAAAGAAAATATAAGAACGAAAAGGGGGCGAATGGCGTTATGAAAAAATGACCTCATAGCAAATACGTATTACAATTGTGCGAGAACCCATAACACGATGTTTTATTACCTTTGACGGCATTTTGAGGTAATGCAATAATGCAACAACAAAAAAGGTTACTTGAAATGGCTCGAATTTTAATCATAACAAAACAGACATCTGAAATTATTAGATGCTTACTATCTGTGTCATGTTGTTGAAAATCGTAATATTCCCTAAAAAGTTCCAATGTTTATTGATTCGTTTTCAATATAACAGCCAAGCGCTCACGTCCACTACCTACTACCAATGGCAACCAGACAGATCATTATACCCGAGGGTCATAGAAAACAGAAATTTATCATTTTAATTTATGCAAACTTTTTGTTTAATTCATCAAATTGTAAAAAGTTCATTTTCTTCATGTTAATACCAGAAGCAAAAATAGAGCCAGATGCAAATAAGGGTAAGCTTAAAGGCAATTAATATGATGACATTTTGTCTATTGTCATGATTGTATTCTCTACTTCCTTCTTCTTTATATATATATTTTTTCTTTCTTTTTTCTCTTGATAATATTTCTGCAACGAATGGAAGGTTTTGTTAGACATCTTGGATGTATTATAGCATCTAATCCTGGGCACATGACGTATTGCAAAATATACTTGTGGGAACTTCTGTATGAACATATACCGTATTTGGTATCATTCGAAAGGGCATTTCATTGAGGTCAGTTTGACACCATTGTTATTTGCGCGTAATATGCTGCACGCATTTAATGGGCCGTTACGTGATACATAATAAATGCATTATTTTGGGCGATAAGTTCACATCAATATATTAATCTATATGGCTACCCTGGGTAAATAGAAGACCCAATCATTTATCATATTTATTGTAATCATTATCATTATTGTTATCATTATGATTATTATTATTATTATCAATATCATCATCATCATTATCATTAGGCTTTAAAAAAAAAATTGTTGTATTGCCCTTTGCTACCGACCCCAAAATCTTAAAATCTACGGTCAGCTTTTTATTAAAGTTTTTTATACTGTTTTTTTGAGAAAAAATGTTTAATGAATAATAAAATATGTATTTAAGCAATAAAAACTTTAAAATATCAACCTAAACAGTTTTAAACAAAATCAACAACAAAAATCACACGAACGAGGCAGGTGCTGGCACCTAAAGGGCAATACAACACCTTTTTTGGTAAGGCCTTATTATTACCCATTCTCTAATAGGCCTACCTTTACACCAATACAGCCTTGAAGTAGTAGTAGTACTGATCGAGCGTGCAAAAACTATGAGTTGCTTGTGATACCGGACTGCAGATACGGAATCTACGAGCGTGGATCGATTGGGCAAGATGACCGGGATGGAGTTGGAACCAACTTTCTTCCATATGGAGAAGTTCAAAAATTGAGGGTGTCTTGAATCGCCGCGTAGACTTGCCCATCGGATGCTTGCACAAAGATCTACATTAGAATGATGATAGTGCGAGGGCATTTTATTACCTGATCAAGACATGGGTAGAAATCTTTGTCCAATATAGGCCTACACCGCACTACTGAATATGGAATTGTCAGAATAAATTATTGTAAAAATATAATTTGAAAGCGCCTTGAGCGTCAGAACCTGACGGATACCGGCGCTATATAAATAACCATATTATTTATTTATTTTATTCAAACTTTCGACGGCCTATCAGTTCAATGCAGTCGGAGATAATTATACACAAATCTTGGATTTGGTTGGGAGCAGTGAACTTGAAAAGCTGACTTGATCAAAAGTCAAAACAAATAGTTTCGCTCGATGTACATACAATACAAAATTCAGATATAGATCATTACATAGGCATTATTTATTTGTGTGCAAAACATTAATATTCATGATATAAAAAAAGAATGGATGGTATAAACTTGCCGCCCTCCGCCGCTCGGGAACAATCAGGAAATCATATTAATCAAATAATATTTAAATGGTATACAGTTGTATATTTAATGTATTTTAGAAGTCTTTTTTGTTGTTTTTTGTTTGACATTTCAAATTAAGTTCACACAGTATCTAAAAATGAGTTCCAGATTGAACATGTAATTATTGCTACAATGAATTGTATGTTAAAGTTCTTTCCTATTATTCTGTTTATATCAATTTTGTTTAAACATTAATTTATATCTTTTATCTATTTATTGTTTTTAAATTTGTTTTAATGTTTTTATTAAATGACGACCATTATCAAGTATTTGATAGCTTTATGAATTAACCACATTATTACTATTATTATTATTACTTATACCGCGCTTTTCCCATAAGGCCCAAAGCGCTTAGAGTGAAAATAAAAAATTACATAAATACATATAATTAGAAAAAACAGTCTTACAACTACAAAATGCAAACGAGATGTGTTTTTAAGGCCTTTCTGAAGGTAATAACTGATGGAGACTGCTTGATTCGAAGTGGTAGATCATTTCAACATTTTGAAGCAGATACAGTAATCACCGGCTAATTTGCGGGTAACTGAATATGTGAGACGGAGAGGATCACTGGTTGACCTCAATGCCCTGGCAGGTGTATATAAATCAAACAGGTATCTAAATATTGTGGAGCTTGATTATTGAATATTTTGAATACAAACAAGATTAATTCAAAAATTATTCTTTGTTTCAAAGGAAGCCAGTGTAATGATCTCAAGAGTGGCTGAGATGGATGGCCCCTAGAAACCTGAAATATCAATCGGGCTTCCCAATTTTGTAGCCGTTGCACACGACCCAATGTAGTCAAGTGAATGGTAGAGAGATGCCCATAACAATAACCAATACGGAATAGAACTAAAGAACGCACAGCATTATGACAGCATTATGACTTTTGGAGTCGGTTTCGGAATTGAATTTCCAGTAAGAAGATGGCATTTTGAAGGTCAGGTTATGCGTCGAAGATGAAAGAACATCTGTTGGAATATTTAGAGGAATTTGTTAGAACTCTGTAGCCGAGATAGAAAGAAAGAAAGAAAGGCCTTAAAACGGCCCAGAAACGGACAAAATGGCGCCTGGACGGTTATGCATGAGTGATTTCGAAAATCGAAGCATGAGTTGACCTTGATGTGATGCTAGAGACTTTGCCTAACAAATTTGACAGGAAATGGACATGAGAAAAACACCTAACTATTAGAATAACAAGCACTACGTGCATAACGAATGTGATTTCTGGACGATAAGTCCTGAGAAGAATATAAGGGTAAAACGTGAACGAAAACAAAGCAATGACGATTTCGTAATTGCAACTACATTCGTATCAGAACGATGTGCATACATTGACGCTCGTCCGTGTTTCTACCTGTCAATCGAAAGAGCATCTCTCGGACTATCCAGAGCAATTTGTTAGAAGTCTGTAGCTTCTAGAAAAGTGGAGATAGGTAAGGCCAAAAGAAAGGCTAACAAAACGGCAAGATATACATACAAGATCAAGAAAAATCATTAAAGGACGAGATTGGCAATGTTATTAAGCAATTTAGGAAAAGAAGTATTTTGTAGACAAATGTATGCAAAATGTCAATTTTCAGTAAATCTTTGGCCTAACATGTGACTTCGAAATGTTTTGTGACCTCGCAAAGGATCGCCCGATTTTGCAAACTTGGTCTCATTAGTTGCAAGATACTTGAAATGAAAAAGTGACGAAAAGGCAAGTCGCGATCTGTAGCAGGCTCGCAGCAGTTGTGATTTTTTTACAGTGCGGGGGTCAAAATGCCCCTCAGGCAGATTCGAGTAAAAAACTATCTGAGGGTTTGGGGCATATCACCATATGAAACCCAATAGATTAATATTGACAACTCAATCAAACATGTGACCACTCTAAGTTCTTTCAGGTTGAAATTCAAGTTGCGTCTCCTTGCCACATATATATGACTTCCCTGATGCATACAATTACCATATAAATTATGTCGTTCTGTATTATTATTGTGTTTAAGTTTGTAATGTCCTGTATACGTCTTGCATTTTGTTTTATTGTAAATTTTAATGTTTTGTATTTTCCACATTTGTCATTTATGTTATGGGTCCACCCACTTCTCTCAAGCCATCGGCTTTATCGGGTGCTAATGATCCAGTCCAATTCTCAAAGTATATATATTGTATTTGATTTTTTTTTTATAAAATAATAAATTTAATTGAATTGAATTGAATATAATTACTGCGCCCGTCTTCACAGTTGAATAGTGGAAAATACCCAAATACCAATATAAACATCTGGGTGGGGACCCTTTGTACTTTGAAGCCTATCAATCTTTTGTGCGTAAACATGGGAAAAAACACATGGCAGACAAATAATAAAAAAAAGCAAACCACACGAGTTTTATATTTTCGCTTACAAAAGTGAGTACACATATTTGTTTCGTGTCCACATTTCAATCAAAATGTCTTCTCGAAATTGCATTTTAATAACGAAGAAAAAGAAATAAAGTTGAAGGCATTATTACCTTTTCCATTAAAACTTTCAAGGAAAAATGATAGATTTGTGCGGAGTGATCTAGAAAATGAAATTACGAGTTAACAGTGCGGGAATGGAGGGGGGGGGGGGTCGAAATGCCCCTCATGCAGAATATAGTCAAAGACTATCTGAGGGTTTGCGTCATATCACCATATGTAACCAATATAATAACCGCGTCTACTTCACGCGTTGAATAGTGGAAAATACCAAAATACCCGATAATATAGACATCTGGGTGGGAACCCTTTGTTGTTTGAAGGCTATCAATATTTTCTGCGTAAACATGGGAAAAACACATGGCAGACAATACAAATAATTAAAAAAAGCAAACCACACGTGTTTTATATTTTCGCTTACAAAAGTGAGTACACATATATGTTTATGTCCACTTTTCAATCAAAATTTCTTCTCGAAATTGCACTTCAATAACAAAATAACATTAAAAAAAGCAAGTTTAAAGGCATTATTACCTTTTCCATCAAGACTTTAACAAAAAACCGATAGAATCGTGCGACATGATCTAAAATTAAAAACTATACATTTTTTTAAAAGAAACTCAACATGATCACCATATTAATGGCACGTTTAATAGTAGACTTGACATTTAACAGGCCCACTTGCGTGGTCTACACAATAACCGCTTAGAGTTGGTCATGAATGTTTTGTAAAGTTTACAACCAGAAGCTAACATTCAGTATAAATTTAGTAGCTGGTATTGCACTGTGCAAATAGGCAAACAGGATGGGATGCCGTGGTTGTACCCAGGCGCGGATCAAGGATTTCTTAGGGGAGGGGGCCCAACTTTTTTTTTTTTTGCTCTCGAAAATTTGAAAATCGCGCCGGCCAAAAAGTCGCTCAATGGGGGGGGGGGGGGGGGGGGGGGTTGTACCCCCCCCCCCCCCGATATATTCTGCAATGACTGTTGGACATTTGTTCAAGCAAACAAGAACTTGGGGATAACGGTGTTTTTTTTAATATTATTTATTTATTACACATCTTTAAAAAGAAGGGTAGCCCAATCAGCAAATAAATACTGGTTTTCGTTGAGGTTCTTCATGACACAAACAAGTATAAACATTTCATCACCACATCAAAATATAAATAAATATAGAAAATTACAAAATACGATTTTAACAAACAAAAAATTGCAAACCAGGTTAAAAATGTGGTCTAAGTTATGTGATAATCATGTGGTGAAATGTTGTGACAAAATTACCTTTTCTCGCTAGCCTATAACCATGTTTTAAAGAAATGCTCAAAGGTTGTTTCTCCGAGACTCGTTCAGTGATCCCGGTGACAATAATTACTCCGTTTATCAAACCAAATGCATAGTGTTAATAGATTTGAAAGAAGTTTTGTTTAATGTTGATATCAGATCTTTACAAATTTGATAAAATTAAGTGCAGCTAGATATTAACCGCAGAGCAACTGTCGCTGAAGCTTGAGTCGCCTTAAGGGCCTATACTCAATCTAAAGTCATGGCTTTGTAAAGAAGAACATGTTTGTTTAATAATGGATGCATGCAGGGCACTGATATATTAATGTAATTTAAAGAGTATATAGTCTTGTTAATTTGTTCCCTCAATTTTCCTCGAACGTATCACTCCAGGACCATTCCCCAATCTTTCGCTCGATCTCCCTTTTCACTTGTATATCCTTCTTTCTTAATGCTTCTATACTTAAGGCTATAATTATGTTTCTACAAATGTATTTAATTTCAAATGTTTGCGAGATATCTATTTCTACCAACATGACCCCTTCGAATGCTTCATGATAGAAAATGATTATCCAATGAATAGAAAAGATAATAAAAGAGACAAACCTGGGTTTGATTTCGTTCTGTCATTTCACACACAGGGTTGGACAGCGGCGGACTGGCTATCGGAGCTCCAAGAGTTTTCCAAGGGCTCCATCCACTTGAGGAGGGGTCTACATCTCCGTAGCTCACTTCCACGGAAACTGGAGAAGCTGTAGCATTTGATTTGAAAGCAAGCAGGCGTTGGCTCCCAACCCCACTGCTCCCGACTCGATTTGCGATCACACAAAATCGCGATGTGCTTGAAACTGATCCGCTGCATAAGGTAAAACATCCAATAAGCACGACGCCAAAAAATAGCATCGTCTCCATGATCTGATAAGCGATCAGGAATTGAGGCGATAAACAAATGCAAAAGGTTAATGTAGATTTTCAGTCATTATTGATCAGTTTACAGATAGAAAAGCTTAATTTAATTCGCCAAACAAATGATTGCCGTCTTCCTTATCCGTCCGTCACCAGAATGGGCTCGAAAATGGTTACGGCTCACATAACTATAATGTATATATGTGGAGTGTCTTGAATATGTGTTAATTATGTAGATTGAGTAATTGTGCAAAGTTCCGCCGCGGAGGGCTCTAAATTGTTTGATTCTCCCGTTTACGGTTCGGGTTTTAATTTTAGCGCCGTCTATCCGAGTAATTTGTGCGCAAATAGTGTCTGTGTCAAAGGCGGGAGATGCTTTTTAGAGTATCAAGCGATGTTAAAATAATGCTATCTCTTAGGTTATTAATTGGTATTCATAGATTGATTATATAAAGAAGTTTTTAATTGATAAGAGTTTGTCCTTGGGTTAAAATTTTGGATGTTATCTTCATCAATTAGCACCATCTTGTAAAGATAGCCAAGGAATTAACTATCCGTGTACGAAAACCTTCTTATTGGTCAAATGTATAGCAAATCGATTGGCTTAAAGTTTATTCAGAGCGGCCGGTGCGCCGGAGCCGTCTTTCCTTTGGATTTGCCCCGCCACAATTTATATTAGTCAGTCGCTACTAGATCACGGTTCTGAGGGGCGGAGCCCCCGAAGCTCAAGGGGTGTGGGCATCAGTGGCGGATCCAGGAATTTCTTACGGGGGGGGGGGGGGGCACAAAATGGCAAACAGAGCGAGGCTTAAAGGTAAAGACCAGTATTGGAAACGCCCCAATTTCAAAAAATGAAATGGAAACTCTTATTACCAATCATTTTGTGAAAGAATATGTTTTGAATAATACATGATGATAACAAGTTTGCCGGGAAACCGCCTACTCATTGATATATTTGGTAAATTAGTTTATATATTGGGCTGTGAGAGATAAACGCACGTGTCACGCACGTGTGCGTAGTCCCATGTCCATCTTTCTGTGTACAGTGCTTGTAACTTTACCAAGACTGGGCCAAATTTCTTATCATTTTGATGATTCCAGAACCTTGCAGTACACCAATACTTATATGCTAGATGATCAACCTTTTCTGATCGATTCCACAACGTTTCTTTCACAATGCAATCGCATGACCATAACTGGTCTTTATCTTTAAGCGGCGAGGGAGCGGAGCGACCAAGCGGGGATGGGTCTTGGAGGGGATTCTGACCCCCTCCCAGAATAGGAAGCATTTTCAATTTTAGAACCACATTAGACCTACTTTCAGACAATTCTTGGAATAATATGACGTAGACTTGCTTTCTCCTACCCCCTCCAAGAGTAAGGATCTTTTGCAATTTGAGAATCATACTTGGCGCATTAATGTCCACCGGCACTTCCTGAAAAAAAACGAGGCCTGATTGGTTAGAAGTTACAAGAGAAAGGTGATCTGTCACGTCGTGAGACGTTGTAAATGCTTTGTTGCTGCACAATGCACAAAGACGGTGTTTCGGTACTTCACCAGTAGTACTTGCAAAAATTATCTCGACTGTGTTGTTATCAGGGGCGTCGCTTGACCTTTTTCTGTGGGAAAGGGGGTGTGAAGAGGCCACCGATTACCGACAAAACTAGCCACCAATTACTGACAAATATATTAATGCCAATGTTTAAAAATGTACCCCTATAAACCCGGGGCCAGGAACTAAGTTATTTTTCAGTTCCACCCCTCCCCCCCTCCCCCCCTCGCGCGCAAAGCGCGGAAGCTTTGACACTTCATTGAATTATTAGAGAAAGAGGACGATCCGTTGTACCGTTCTCGACTCGTAATTCTTGTTTCGCCCCTCCCGCGCGAAGTGCAGAAGCACTATAGAAACTGTAGCTTGATTCACACTTTTGTAATTTGGGAAGATGGAATGATGCGAAGAGCAAAGTGTGTACGTCAGTTCTTCGATGGGAATTAACTTATAAAGGCTATTGAACTAAATTTAGATTGTGATGTTTCATTTGGGATCGAATGGAGATGGGAAGCGTAATAACTAACTTTACATTTTATTTTGTAGATGCAAAATCACTAAATGAAGACAAAAGTACATTATCTCCGCATGTGGCCGAGTCATGACGTGGCGCTCTCCCTATTTCCAATGGAACACGGATGTCTTTCTTGATTGTCGCCCTCTCTTGTCACCCCTATCTTGGTCAGGTTGGTGATGGGTAGAAAGGAGATCGTGCTTAAAATGTGTTCCTCTACATTTTGTTCTTCTCCTCTCTCTCCCCTTCTCTGTCTTTATGTCTCTTTGTCTGTCTCTCTGTCTGTCTGTTTTTTCTCTGTCAGTCTGTCTCTCTCCCTCTCTGCCTCTCTGTCTTTCCCTCTCACTCACATCTCAAACTCCCCCCCCTCTCTTTCTCTCTCTCTCTCTCTTCTCCTCTTCTCTCTCTTCCTCTCTCTCTCACTCCGATATGCTCCCTCTAATCCTTCAATTAAATGATTTGTAATGAGATATTTAACAAACACATACATGTATGCATAACAAAGGATTACATTACGAAAGTGACCTATAAAGTCGAAGAGATATTTTGAGTTTGCGCATGACAAGGAAAGTTGTCCCATTGGTTATTTTTAGTCGACACTGATCAGCGAATACAAACGAAGTAACCTATAATATATAATGATTATACATTAATTCCTATCGAATGTGTATCCTTGTTAGGAAGTGGTTGGGCCAATGTACTTGTTCTCTCCAAGGTCATAAACAACCACGCTCGTGACTTTCAAAATAACAATGTTATCTGCTCTAAAGTTGAGGGAAATGGATCTTGGAAAAAGGGAAGAGTCGTAGTGGTAGTAGTCATGATAGCGGCTAAAAGGGAGTTTTTGCTAGCGCCCACAGGGGGGGGGGGGGGGGGGGAGGAGGATCCAGGATTGATCCAGGGGGCAGATATATTGCTGTACACATGCACGCCCGGAAAAAATAGAAACAAAAACGCG
>JAVYIG010017314.1:0-26837 GCA_035222895.1 Strongylocentrotus droebachiensis
TCACCATTGTCCTTACCTTTATAAAAAAAATCAGGGCTGACTGTTTACATCTATCGTCTAAGCCTTTTGGTAATTCGTATTTATTTGGTATGCATTTAAATAACTCATGAGGTAGTGAAGCAATGAAATGGACGGAGTACTTGTAAGGAAACCACACCAATCTTTTCTTGTCGGCTCAAACCCCTTTAAACAAATCATTACTCAGATGCAAAGAAAGTAAAAACTATCCAAGGTATATAGAAAGAGAAAATAAATGAGATCAATGTTTTCATCATTAGGGGTAAGAAAAATCATGTGGAACAGAAGTAGCAGATGAGTTGAAGTATGAACAATAGTCTTAAGTACAGTATTTCTTTGATATGGCTTTAAATCGTTTGTTTTCTTTCATTCACTACCGTTGTGTATAATGCATTAATGTGATTGTTATCTTTAGATAGTGATCCTTGAGTATTTCATTTGCAAGAAATTCCAAGATTTTCACTAATATTGTGAATTACATGCATACACATTACGCTGAATTTTGTTTTAAAAGCTTTTTTTGCCTTTATTTAGATTTTCATAATTATACAAAATAATTAATAGGAACACAATTGTTCTTACAGTATAAACATACATGTAGTACATTGTATCATACATTATAAACACAGACATATTTAAAAAATATTGTCCATAAGTATCCAAACTAATATAGTACACATTCAATCAAGACAATTGTGCTACAATTCCTTTAAAAAAGGAAAAGGTGACGGTAATACTTCATATTAATATTTTTGGATACAACATTATAAAAAGGAACAATTTGTACAACATATCTTATATGCAAATTAATTAGTTCAATATAAATTAAGCAATCTGAACAAAGATTTTCTTATATAAACAAAAAGTATAAGGTGAAGGTGCTGCTTCATAACCCATGATAACAAAATGTGTTATATTTACATATAATGATATGGTGCATTTTTGTTTAAACTCCTAGATTTCATTATAACTATATGAGGGTCTTGTATCAGTGGAGGTCTGTAACTATACCGTTATTACAAAAATAAAAATATAAAATATAAACAAAAAGCAAACAACGATAGTAGATAAGTGTCCGGATCGATGAGCCTAAAGTGAGGGAGTGAACAGGATTTACAATATATATATAATCAGTTCCCCTGCCTTAAGGGGTAACATTTTCCCATTTTTGATAATGTATTGGCAGTTTGTCCTTTAATTTTGCTTTTTCATGTTCAACTTTTTTTGAGTTCTCTACAGCCTTACCTATTTCTTTACTAGTTGGGAACTTTCAATGTTTACGGTTATTGTAAATCATATATTTGACCAAAATCAATACATGATTTAACAATATATAATATTTCATATTTTTTCTGAAACCAAGCAACACATCAATCCATTGAATATTAAGAAACTGAAATAGTTTGAGATTGTTTCCCACCTCATTCCATATTCTGGACCCTTCAGAACATTGAAAGAAGATATGACGATGGGTTTCTACTTCTTTTCTACAAAAGGAACATAAATTTGACTGTATAAATCCAAAAAGATACAATTTATCATTACAAAATATGATGTTATGTAAAATGTTATATTGAAATTCCCTTAACTTCCCATCTAGAGTGGAAAATCTGGGGATTGAAAAAACGTATTGTAGTTTCCGACTTATCTAGATTTAAAGCTATTACCTCTGGATGTTAAAAAGCAAATGCATCTTGTATTATAGCAATACAAATGTTATAGAGCATTTTGGAAGAGACAGACTCAAAATAATACACTGTTTTGTTAATGATCAAGTTAATGTTGGAAATATCAACAGTGTCATTTAGAGTATCATCTATCCTTCTGCAAATTCTCTTAAACTTCCAGGCAGCTGGCAATTTGGTGTATAGATCATTAAGAAAAAACAGATCGTCTACATTACGACATTTCCTTATGAAATAGTCCCCTGATCTCATATCACCTTCTGCGTGAATCAAATGTTTAACCTGAAAAATGTTCACATGAAATAATTTTGCATTAAAAGGAATTATCCTACCTTCAATACAAGTATTGTTAAAGATAATTTGACTTTCATTATGTGTTTTTTTACAATATATTCCTTCTTCTTTAGATAATTTCAGATTTTCAAAAAATCCAGGTATAGATTGGGTGCCTTAATATTGATTGTTTTGGGATTATAATTACAAAGAAAAATTAACTTTCCTCCTACCGTTCTGAATATATATTCGAAAAATTGTTTCCATCTCATGTCATTATTGCAACCAAGCAGTTTCTTAATCCACACTACATGTGATGAATGACATGTACTCTACTTGCATGTCGCCCCCAATCTTTCTTGTATCTGGCCTTTTAGATGATCTGTCTAACAGGGTCCAATCTTAGTTCAAATCGTGATAACTCTAGAACTTTATCGCGAAAGACATCACGACCACAATCGTATCATGTCCGCAAAAGAGCGCATCGGTTCGTGATGAACGTATCTGCACGTACCTGATCGTCCCAAATCGGAGACCCCGGTTTTGCACATCGGGACCCAATCGTGGACTCAATCGGGATAAGCCTATCGGAACGTATATGATCATATTTGAACGGGAGACAAGCTCGTGTCACCTGAAATTCACCAATCGTGACCATATCGCAACCAAGCGCACCAAATCGTACCGTATCAACTCGTATCCAAAGAGAAGTTCCACGATCAGCAACTAATGGCCAATCCTGGGGCTCGTTACGGATCGGACGACACTGGGAACGCCCCATTAGTTTCCTGCGATTCGAACCTTCGTAATGTATTCAAAGAAATGTCATAAAGAAAGTTGATCTTCTAGATGCTCATTTTATAATATTTGATACTGTTTGAAGAAGTTTGTGTAATTGAGTTTTTACAGACGTTTATCAATCATATATGATTATTTACGTCTGTGGAACGACCTTTAAAGTAGATATTCATTGATTTTAAAAACTAACCAAATTTCATTATTGCAAAGTTGAAACTTTGATTCGACAAGGTTATCAAAATTCAATGCTTGGAAACATTCGAAGTAATGATTATTATAAATTATAAAACGCTAAAATACAGCCCCGGCATAGCACCTGAAGAGCTCTCCGAACGCTGCTGAGATGTGTGAGATCACAGTATGGACACGATGTGCACAAGCAGACGATGTCCCATGACATCTCACACATTTTCAGTGCCTGTGTTTTCATCTTCTCTTGAGTTCTTGCTCTTACTTCACTACCGTCAGGCTAAATGTATAATCTATTGCCTCACTCTAAACCCCGCGCATGGTTTTATTTTGATGAAAAATGCGGCGATACAAACATAAAGGAATCTGTCGCTTGTAAACAAAATAAGACGCCATTTGTATTGTATTTGTATTGTTCATAACATCACCCGATATGTAGTTGAC
Organism: Strongylocentrotus droebachiensis; assembly: GCA_035222895.1. NCBI lineage: Eukaryota > Metazoa > Echinodermata > Echinoidea > Camarodonta > Strongylocentrotidae > Strongylocentrotus > Strongylocentrotus droebachiensis. Next base: position 3,408 of record JAVYIG010017314.1, read on the forward strand.
CTAAAACGTGTACGATGGCCATCTGTTAGCTTACCAGTTTCTAGTGATATATTAGTTGACATATTTGTGATTTTCTATGAATTTCACCTTTAACGTTTGTTTGAAGAAGAACAACTCGCCTCTTTTAATATGTGTTTTAGGTGCAAGTCAAGATGGTATCTAGTTGTATGCCAGCCTACGTCAAACTGATGCTCACGTGTCACTGATTTGCTTACACATTTTGGGGAATTCTTCAAATTTGGCTTGCTCTTAGTGAATAGATTAATATGAATATGAATCGTAGCTGTCTAAAATCAAATGAATACATGTACATTCCTTAAGATGCCATTAGATGCGTAACAGGGGGGGGGGTATACATATCCATCCCCCAAACAAAACAAAGAATGTAGGAAAAATATAAGATGTATATAAACAGCTGCAGTTAGACGCAGTTCTGAAGAGGGAACCAACAACCTTAAAAACTTAGCAATTATGACGTCATACTTCGGTACTCTATCGTTTTACATGATACAGCTAGCTTCATGACTGTTAAATATATATGGTCTACTGATATGAAATAAAACTGTGCAAATTATATCAATGGTATAGCATGACTATTCATAATATATCTACCGCACACCAACATAATAAACAAACCAAATAACAAACAAGAGATAAACTCACGCAATACTACCAATAATATTGTACGTTCTATAGATTAAAAGTAGAATATCCCTCCCCTGAAAAAACAACTTTCTTTCTCCACTTACGTTCCGTAAGAAAGTTAATTTATATTCTATATCTACCTTAATACAAAATAAATGACAGTTTGAAACAGGATATTGGTGAACAGATTGGTACGGAGCAGTACTGGCTCTTGAGAAAACGCCAAAGAAAGTTGAAGAAGGCGGGTAAAGAGTGACACTGATGCTTGTACATTTTTGATGCATTAAATCAATATTGCATACCAAATGATGCATTGAAACGATTTATGCATACCAAATGATGCATTAACTATTTATGCATACCAAATGATGCGTTAAACGATTTTTTTTTGTTGCATGCCAAATGATGCATTAAGTCAATGTTGCATACCAAATGATGCGTTAAAACGATGTTTACATGCCAAATGATGCATTAACAATTTTTGCATGCCAAATGATGCATTGAAAACGACTTTTGCATGCCAAATGATGCATTAAATCAATGTTGCATACCAAACGATGCGTTAAACGATGTTGGAGTTTGCATGAAACAATGAACTAAAACAAAGGTGCATGTCAAATGACGCATTAAACAAACAGGCGCGGATCTACGGGGGGGGGGGTTTAGGGGGTTTAAACCCCCCCCTTGGGCGGCCCAAAAAAAAAAAAAAAAAAAAAAAAGGAAAAAAAAGAAGAAAAAAAAGAAAAAAAGAAAGAAAAAAGAACGCACGCTGGAGAGAAACCCTTTCAAGTGCAAATATTGTGAGAAGATATTCAACTCATCTGGTAACTTAACCAAACACATGATAACTCTGGATATAACTGTGTATTTAACTGTTACTTGATTTAAAAAGACGTTATCATGCACTGCTTTTTATTGTCTCCATTGTGTTAATAGATGCCAGGAAAACATCACTTACGGGTTCAAATAAACACCCCCAAAAAAAATCGGCTCGCCGCTTCGCGGCTCGTGGACGATGCTCCGCATCGTCATTATTTTGGTCAAACCCCCCCCTTAGCAAAAAGCTAGATCCGCCCCTGACAAAACAGCATACCTAATGATACATTTTAGACACATGTTGAACAGTATCCCATTTCCGTACAACAAAATCCCCGATTATTTTGTCGGGGTGGACGTTTAGAGTCGAAACGGAGAGCTAAGGAAAGAAAAGAAGGGTTCTCATTAAAAACGGTTGCGACTCCTAAAGAAGATGACTAGGCAACCATTTGTGATATATGACGATATTATGAGTTTGGCACAAATCGAAAATTGCAAGAGCAATGTCATGAAGGTCTGGCTTGACACTCCCGTTCTTGATAATGCGTGGGACATTTGTATTGTCTGTCATCCACTTGAGCTTTTGATTTTGGAAAAGAGAATGGCCTTCAGAAATTATTCGAAGTACGGCGGCCAGTTCGCGCCAAGTAGAACTTTTGAGCGACTCTGCGCGAGTCCACTTTCCGTGGAAACGCGTGTGAGTGTTGTCATGTACGTAGCCTCCGTAACTGGTATCGCTAGCGTTTGAAAAAAATAGCGCAGATGGGGCTAAACAAAATTTAAAAGGAAAACCATTAAACTCTGTAATATTCTTCGTCCAAAATTGCAGTTCTTTGATTACGGGATTGGGTAGCATTATGGAATCTGACCAAAGCGCACGTGACTCGATTGCGCGAAACGAGGCGCGTGTCTTGAGCCTACATACAGGACCAAGTGCGAGAGACATTGAGATGATTTGTCCCGTGAATGAAGCCAAATTCTGTATAGGTACTGGTCGTGCTGACTGTGTCAAAGAAACAATCGCTTCGATGCTAAGCAGCAATTCGTTGATCTTAGATTGTGGTACAAAAAATTGCTCTGTTATTGAATCTAGAACGAGACCTAATTTTGGATTTGATTGGTGGGTTCCCATTTGCATTTTGTCTCGCTGGGGACAAACCCGCTGCGGATAAGGGTGTCGCGCACTAAGGTCATGCTCGATATAGCCGAACTGAGGCTGGGGGGAAATGACGAGACCGTCGTCGATATAAACGAAGGAAATAATGCCGCGGGCGCGCCAGTAATAGACTAATGGTCTAGTTAGTTTGGTAAACAAGTAACATGCGCTTTTGAGGCCAAAAGGTAGAACCGTGAACATGTAATATCTAACAATTGAATCATTGTGAACCCAGGAGAAGCCTAAGTATTGCTGGTGTGGGGGGAAGATATCGACGTGATGATATCCGGATTCTAGGTCGAAAAAGAAATAAAATTGGTTTGGACCGAGTACTTGCGAAATGTGGGGTAAATCTTCATACTTGAATTTAAACTTCTTAACATATTTATTTGGGTGGCGTAGGTCCAGAACCAATCGTAACTTTTTGCCTTCAGCGACTGTTAATGGATTGCAGCATGTGGGACGTGATTTTACTTCGACGACGCACTGTCTTTTCAACAAATCGGCAATGGCCGTCTCAACAAACTCAGAATGATTCAAACTTGATCTGTTATTCTTTGCATAAAACTGAGGGGGAAATATGTCAAAAGGTAACTTATAGCCTTCATTGATAATATCAAGAATAAATGGTGTGGCTTTAAGCTCAGACTTCCAAAAATTATAAGATCATTTAAGTCTACCTTTGACTCCTGGTAGTAGCTTCATTCTAAAGGGTTCCTTGGGTGACGCCTGGGGGCTCTGGTTGCTGGTGTATTGGCTGTCGACTGGCTCTGATAGCTGGGCAACTGGTACGGACGTGACCGGCGATGCCGCACTGGAAGCAGACACGGTTATCATAGCGGCGCTGAAAGTTTGGTATGAAGGTGGCCGGGAAGCGGCGAAAAGAACCAAGAGGGCGTTGAGCAGGGCGAGGGTAAGGGCGGGGCCTTCCCCGGGTCGACTTTTCGGCCGTGGATTCCGCTCTTTTTTGCAGAAGCGGCTTTCTCCGCCTTTCGAAGACGCTTCTCATCGCCGGAGTCGTCGGCAAGTTCATCGGCGACATATTCGTTTACGGTTGACCATCCGAGTGGCGACCGATCTGCGATTCTTATCAACTTTTGCCTGTCATTGAGTTCTCGTAGTGCTTCCTTCAGGGTTAGCGCTGTCGTGTCAAAATCCACCTGCTCGTTTAGGGCGATGCCTCTCTCAATCAATTTTCCGACCTTTTTAGAGTGTTCAAACTGTTATTTGTTCCCCTCGCTCTTGAATGTTGGGATGGGTTTGGGTTGATGAACCGTCGATGTGCAGGTGTCGACCCGGCGCTGGAAGACGTGGATGGCCGACAGGATTTCTTCGTTCGAGGCGGCGGGAATTTCGTCCATATCGTTATGGGTGTGGCAATTAGCTTGAAGTACTTGTTAGGCCTATAAGAACCGAGAGCTCTGACTGCATAACCGAGAATGAGCGTGTAAGCTCGAATCTCGAATAACGAGTATGCATATAACAAAACATTACGTAATGCAGCTGTTCGCGGAGGTATGCGTTCGATAACGAACATACATTTCACGTTTAAACACATGGCACAAAAATACTAAATAACAATAATACTTCAACTGGCAAAGGAGATTAGTGATTGTGAGAAGTAGTATGTCGATTGGGATACCATATGATGCAGGGATCTTCATATTGTCAGTGAGTGAGATGGGGAAAAACAACGCTACAAGTTATGTTACATTCACAGTAACAAAATGAAACGGCCGGATGCGTTTTTGCGGGTACCTGAGATTTAATAGAGGATGGAATCTTGTTACCCTGAATATCAACATCATGACAATAATAACAACTACGACACAAACTTTCCCAACTGAATATAAAATACTTTTACTTAAACGTTACACTGCTCCAATCCGCCCCAGGGAAGGACCCGGGTATTATTTTCGAATCTTTTGATCAATTTATACAAGTATCTGCACCTGAAAAACTGGATGGAGCCGGCATGTCCAATCCAAAGTACTCTCTGCATCAGGGCCACCAACAGACGAGAACCTGTTTACAACCCCCCACAGCCCGTAAAAAGGCGACACTGTTTCCTCATTAAAGAGGGCGAACAGAGTTTACCTTCTCATATGGAATTTAACTGTGAGTACCACAAAGTGGGCTATACGTATAACACCCCTCTGCATACAAAGAAGACACACAGTTCCACTGCATTAAACAGGCGAACAGATGCCTACTTTACAGGCGGGTACATGTTATAAATATCATCGGGGCCCCCACCGGAAACCAATAAATATTGAGCTCTGAAAAAACTGGATGGAGCCGGCATGTCCAATCCAAAATACTCTCTGCATCAGGGCCACCAACAGACGAGTACTTTTTTTATCACGTAATTTACGCATATAAACTTACATGTTGATTTCACCCTAAATTATAATGGGTTACTTTCGTTTCACTACGCGTTTTGAACGCGAACACGAACTTGAGCCTTTATGACCTCGACTGTGACTATGCTCATGAAAACACTCTGCAATAACAGTAAGTATAGTAAAACAAAGCCACGAACGGCTATATATATGTACAAAGTACACGAACTTGAACTTAAAGGTAAAGACCAGTAATGGTCATGCGATTGCATTGTGAAAGAAACGTTGTGGAATCGATCAGAAAAGGTTGATCATCTAGCATCTAGCATCTGCAAGGTTCTGGAATCATCAAAATGATAAGAAATTTGGCCCATTCTTCGTAAAGTTACAAGCACTATACACAGAAAGATGTATATGGGACTACCCTATCTCTCTCACACGACCATGAGAGAAATAAATTTACCAAATATATGAATTAGTAGGCGGTTTCCCGGCAAATTTTTTATCATCATGTATTAGTCAAAACATATTCTTTCACATGATTGGTAATGAGAGCTTCCATTTCATTTTTTGAAATTGGGGCGTTACCAATACTGGTCTTTACCTTTAAACATAATGCATTCAACCAATTACCATAATATCTTTTCAATACCCACGTTTTGAAATTTCGAAGCTTGAGCTAAATCAACCAATTAACCAAAATAGCATGATAACTACCTTTCGTTTTAAACCAAAACCAGTCTTCAATGAAAAACACGTTCGTGGTCCCAACTGTGACCAAGCTCATGAGAACGCTTTATAATTTCCATTAACTAAAATACACAGCATCAAAATGCGGATATATTTATATGTACATAAACTTAACATGTTAATAGCAACCACTAGCCTAATAAGTCTCTTTCGCGTTACGTAAAAGTTTTATGCTTTTAAAGGTCGAGCTAAATAAACCAATTACCCGAAACATAATAACTACCTTTAAACATAAAAATGGGGAAATATATACCGTACATATATATATATGTACATTAAATAAATCAACTTAACATCTTAATAAAAACCACTAGCCTGATAAGTCTCTTTTGCTATAACGTACGAGTTTTGTAATTTCAAAGCTTGAGCTAAATATAAATAGACCAATTACCCGAAACAAACGTGATTACTACGTTTCATTATGGCTTGAATAAATTCTCTACCGAAAACGGTTTTAAATTAAAAACACACCTGATGGACACGACTGTAACCAAGCTCATGAATACCATTCAATAAATCAAAACCACTTCAAAGAACTCCACGAAAGTCTATGCAATGTTTTCCAACCCCTTGATAAGGCTATGAAGAAACATATTATTCCCAGTCTCGGAGAGATTAATGCCATCTCTCCTAAACAGCTCGTGCCGCTCGTGCATGATGGCCAGGTGATTAAAAGCACTGCCCCCGATCGTACGGCATATGCACCTGGCGTGCTTGTTTAGTGCTCGCCGCGTCCGATCGATTTTGGGCTGCTCGTCTTTACTGAAGCCGCTGTAGGTCCTACGCGGCAAAATATCTGACCAAACGATGAGGGCATTGGGGAAGTGTTCGTGCAATCGTCCGAGCGTTGTATCCAAAAGCGAGAACAATTCTTGTTTTTTTAGCTCGCCCGACGTCGTTTGTTCCCACGTGCAGGACGATGTGCGACGGAGAGGAAACCTGGATACCGGGCAGCACCCATTGGACATGTCCAATAACTTGACCTAGCTTAAGGCCCCCCCCCCCCCCCCCCCCCTTCCTCTCCAAACGACGTTGGCTGACGACCCCAAACCTTGTTTTCCCTTACGATGCGCGAAGGCGGCTAGCCAGTGGATCATGGAATCGCCTATGAGCAGGATCGTACTTGACTGGCAACATACAGCAGGAATGAAAGAAAAAACTTCTGGCAGCTCATTGTTGTTGATGATTTACTCGTTTCAAAATCACCAATAAAATGTAACATTATTGATCTTCAACTGCCTCATCCATAAACATGAGTCAATTATACATACTATTTAAACATATAGGTCTACCCAAATAACTGATAATTTTTCTTAACACACTTCCTTTAACTCAAATGATTAAAGAAGTAATATGGTACAATACATCATGAATTATGCAACAGGTAGCATATTAATACGAACATATCTCTTATGCGCGTCCGAGGACCAGCGCCCCGTGTTCTCAATTTCCCCTGCGTCAAACCGGTCATAGCGGCTGATGTGGCCGCGCCTTTTCTGAAAGAATGTGAGTAAATCGTGCTACTGGCAGATCCAAAAAGGACAAACACTATTAATTTGTCTGGCCGAAGGGGTCGCTTTCACGTATTGCATCGCCGTAGTAGGCGGGGGTTGAATGCGTGCATGGTGCTGTGGTAGTCATGAGCCACAATTCACTATCAATGACAGCCCATGATCTAGTGGGTTCTCTTGCTTGCCTCAGCCTAAACTGCGCATCGTATGTGTGCCAGCCGTAGCCGCCAAATCTAGCCGCCGTCCGGACGGTGTCCATATACTTAAACATCTCTAAGGCCCGAACTATATGCTTCTCGGTGTATATAGACGCAAATACCAAAAATGCGCTGGTCCATTGCTCTATTGAGGTTATTCGCGGCACCCCTCGCTGCGGTTGTACCTGCAATGTCGACCCCGACAGGGCAATAACCGTGGGTGCGCTGCCGTCTGTAACGGGGACATTTTTTAGCAAGGCCCCTAAATCAACAAACTCGCCTTTCCAGATTCTATCCCGCAATGCGCGAGGAACAGCTGGCCCCAGCACCTCCCGAGGAGTTGCCAACAAGGGAGGGTCATTGATCATAAGCCCCACCTGCTGCGCATGCTCAGGGCCTCCAATTGAGTTTAATGTACCAATACCCGCGCAAACCAACGGCCTAGAATCGTACTCACTTGCGGATGGACCCGGTCCCCGCTGCTCCACTCCGGGGTTCGGCTGCGGTGCCTGGACGAGAGGCTCTGATACGGGCTGGGAAGGTGGAGCTGTTGCAGTTGCAGTTCTCCATGGACGTGAGGACCCAGTTCGGTCAACAGTTGTCCACCTGGATTTCTGCTTAGCCTTCGGCATTATAATTCCGGACGCGATGATACAATTAACAAAGTTATGTAGCTAATATAAAGTTAACCAGTTATGAACTCCAAATGTACACAATTTAAAATCCCGTCGCCGTATATAATTACTCTGAAGAACCAATTAACAAAGTTATGTAGCTAATATAAAGTTAACCAGTTATGAACTCCAAATGTACACAATTTAAAATCCCGTCGCCGTATATAATTACACTGAAGAACCAAGTTGTATTAAAATGTTCCCTTCTGTAAATCCGATGTGGAATCGAAGTATAATAATACAATGTTTCCTCAATAAAGTCCAATAAATTAATTTGCCACCGAATAATGTCTACATCCATCCTCTACAAAATACTCAAGGTGAATGAGGATTCTAACTCCAACACCGTGGGAACCACTACATCCCGGCTAAAACAATTCCATATATAGATTCGAAACATACCTTGCGCAAATTCCGTTTATAAATACGCGTACAAGAAAAAAGCCGCGCGGCTGACTCAAAGGGTATCGGCATGTTATTGTTTTCTCTCAAGATGCCGCTAAGGGTCATCACTTAAGAGAAGCCGCCGCGAACTCGTGATGTCACTGATCAATGTAAACCATTTATATCGCCCTTCGTTCGATAAAATTTATTATTGTTAAAGCATCTCTTCCATCATCTCTTTTCAGACGTTGATGTGATCCAATGTCCGCTGTCAGTTAGTCTTACATTTCAGACCTTAAATTGATAAAGTAATAGACAGTTGACATTAGATCGCATTAGGAAACCAGTCACAACTTGTCTGCTCTTCATTTCATGCTTGAAACAATGCTGTAAAAAGAGACGTGATAAGGAAGCTAGTGACGACCCCAAAAATCAAAAGGGTGTTACTTTGCAGGATCTTCATCTAGCAGAGATTGAAATTCTAAAGCACGTTCAGAAAGTAGCCATTGGAGATGGAATTCAGATCCGGAAATATATCCAGAAGAACCAGACTGAAAGAAGAAAGAGGCGACACATCAAGAAAGCAAGTCGTCTACATGATCGTGATGTCTTCTTAAATGACAATTACATCCTGAGGGTAGGAGGACGGATTCGAAGAGGTGATGACTCTTATGGAAGGAAACACCCATCAATTCTTCCGCAAAGTCTCCATATCACAGAACTGATAATTTGTCATTGTCATGAACTTACAGCACATCAGGGGATAGACATGACAATAAATGAAATCAGAGAGAAAGGATTCTGGGTTCTTGGAGGCAATAATCGACTATCAAACTCATAACAATTGTGTCATGTTCCACAAACTACGCAGCCCAACTCAAATTCCAATACTTGTCGGAACTACCTTCTGACAGAGTTACCGAGACGCCACCCTTCACATATTGTGAGATGGACTGCTTTGGACCTTGGGTAATTAAGGAAGGTAGAAAGGAAATGAAGAGATATGGTTTCCTCTTCACCTGCATGGTCTTGATATCAGTACACTCTAAATCACTTAAAAGCTTGACTACGGATTCATTCATTCAAGCATTTCGTCGTTTCACAATGAAATTAAAATCTTTTGAACAGATTTCCCCAAAAGGTAATCTCAGAAACAGAACTATTATGATGAAATTAATAATGTTTCTTTTAAATGAATCATATTTTCTTGCAATATGACCTATACACTATTTTTTATATCATTTTTCTCAATGTCAGTTCTGATGAGACAGACATGACCATCATTACTATGTTTATAAGCCTAATAAAGCTATGACAATAAATAATAACAAAGAAATTAGTGGATTCTAGGCGAATTTGCATTGTAATAGACGTAGCCTCTTAGTGTTCCATTCGTTAAAAAAAAGAGATTTTGTGACAGAAAAAAGGGAAGAGGATGACAGAAATTGAAGGAGATAAAGGAATAATAGTGGAGAAAGAAGAAGTGAAATTATTATTGTATTGACCGTCCTTTACCCTTTCAAACATAGTAATACAAGTACATAAAATGTCTCGCAGACCAGCGCTCTAATACAAAGGATTCTACTGAAGTAAACCTCCAACACAATCTATCCACCACTCGACTAAATGAGTCGCCCTCTTTAGATACAAATGATGAAGAGCCCCAATTAATAATAAGCTGAGCGCTCTCTGTGGAAAAACCCACCTCTATTTATAGGATGACCAATTTAATCAAGTGTGAGTTTACTATTATAACCTTATTTGTATTCAGGTATTATAGTTAGGCGCACCCTTTTCGACGCATATTTTAATCAATGTTTGAACTGCATGCAGTCTAATAGGACGCACTTGTTGCGTAGAGTCAGGATATTGGTAAATTCTACTACGCCATTGCATATAGTTTGTGCTTGCATGAACTGACGGTTGGCTTCTAGTGCACACCAGCTGGTAACATTTTAAAGTTGTATAGGCGGAGAATGAGCTCGTGCTTGTAATAAGTCAGAAATCCGATATTTGTACCAATGGCTGAGAGGAATGAGGAAGAGAAAGCTTCAGGCCCCTCAGAGAACCTGACGTGCCCACTATGTTTTGGTATCTTTGACGAGGCAACCATCCTGACTTCATGCGAACACACCTTCTGTCGGAAATGTCTCAAGAACTACGACCTTTCCCACCAGGATCTCGATCACATGATCTGTCCTCTATGCAGGAAGATCACCAAGTTGTCTGCGAACCGTGTCGATGATTTCCTGACCAATGTGACGGTCAACGGACTCGTAGACGATTACCACGCCAAGTGTGGAGGAATGAATGCTGTCCTTGAGATGAGGCCGAAATGCACTGCTTGCATGTGTCAGCAAGATGCCGTCTCATTCTGCTGTACATGTAATAACTACATGTGTGATAAGTGTCTGGATTGTCATCAACATCTTAAAGTTGTCTTTAAAGGTCACAAAATTGTATCCATACAGGATATTATCAACGGGAAAGTCAGAATTGGTCATCTATCTGAGAAGTGCTGCATCCACAAACAAGAGAACAAAGATATGTTTTGTGAGGATTGTAAGGTCTATGTCTGTCTCAAGTGCGTGATCGTCGGTCATCAAATTCACAACATCAAGAATCAGGCTGACTTCAAGCAGGAGTTACAGCTTAAGGTAAAAGTGGTTTTATTTTTACTGAAATTGTTATTTTACCATTTAATGGGTGAAAGGGGCACGTGCCCAGATTATCCAAATAGATTTGTAGCTACGCCATTTACGCCAAATCATATAGATAAGTGTTAAAGGAATCAGTGAAATTTGATTTTTTTTTTTTTTTTTTTTTTTGTATTTGTGTAAAAGGGCGTATACTAGCAAGAGCCTATACTTTGTATCAACGTAACAATATATTAATATTTGTCTTTGTCTATGATTATGATGACAATGAGGATAATTTTATTCATAAATGATAGATAAGGACAAGAAGAAAAGTGAACATGATAACAATAATAGTAATAATATGGATGAAAAAATCGTCATCATTATCAAATATAATTACCAATAGAAGTATAAATATAATTATGTTTTCTTATTTTCATCATCATAGTAATTGTATTAGTTGTATTAATATTATCTATCATTATTATGATGATAACACTATTACTAGTAAGCCTCCGTTATATTTGTCTGATATTACTGCTTTCATACAAATGGACTTTAATATGACAAGGGCAAGTTCCTTTTTTTAATGAAGCAGAAAAAACAATGAATCCTATTCCTACATCCTCGTACATTCGTACGATATATAAATTTGTGAAACTTCAGGCGCGCGCGAATCCATATTTCATGTTGAAACCAAATCTATGTAGTTAGCATACATCTCATGCTAGAAGTTCTATACACCTCTCTGTTATTTTTTGTTAGGTGAACGACCTTGTCCAGCGATGTGCCGTTAAGAAGACAGAACTGGAGAAGAACATTCATATCGTTGAAGAACACCGCCATAAAGTATACACTGCCGTGCAGAAACTACTTGATAATGTCAGTCAGGCCTACAGCATCAAGGCCAAGGAGCTTATAGAAAATCATCGAAATCTCGTCGAGCAAATCAATGCAGTGAAGCGGAATTCAGACGACAACCTGAACGTCTTGAAATCAAGGGATCGACAGAGGATAAAGAGTATTTGTAGCTCAATAACACTGATAGCTAATGACGGACTGGATCGTCTTGAAACATACAGTCTGTCTGCTCATACCTTGCTCTGTGAGGACCTTGATGCCATGCTGAAGGAGGCTACTGATCACACGTCTGCGGCAGCCATTACGAAGAAAACACAGGAGAAAAGGTTCGAGCCTGCAGGGGTTACTCGTCTTGACCTCGGGAGCATCTTAGAACCAGCTACTGATCACACTTCTGCGGCAGCCACTACGAGGAAAGCACAGGAGAAGAGGTTAAAGCCTACATGTAATACTCGTCTTGACCCAGAGAGCATCTATGTACAAGTCATTAAGCGTGTAGGTCTTCGGGGAGAGATGGAGGGTATGACCCCGTACTCCGAGGACAGTGTAGCTCTCACGCATACTTCATGTGGTATAGATATCATTAATTCAGATGGTAAAAGGAAGCAGTATGCCAACATACCAGCTATTAACATGATGTGTTTTGATCTTGTCTTTCAACAAGACAGGTCGATGTGCGTATCGACGGGTAGCAAAGAAGCACACATATATTCTCACGATGGAGCCAGGAAATCAACCATCCGCATGCAAGGCAATCGCGAAGAACTCAGACTAAACAGAGTTAGTCCATCTGATGATATCCTCATCGCTAACGGTGGAAACCAAGTCTTCATTTATGACCCGACTGGATCCACTCTCAAACAAACTGTTCCAACAGAACACGGGGCATCGCAGGCATCTTCTACCAGGTCGGGTTTGATCATAACGAGTACATGTATTCCAGACAATGGAAGCGTGGTGACGGTCTATGACAGGAAAGGGAATGCTGGTAAGTCTCTGCACGCTCCTGATACGGTCAGCCTTTATGTTGCCGTGGATGAGCAGGACAGGGTTTATGTAGCGTTCGTTGATGCTCCAACTGGTAACTTGGTAATTCGGCTATATGCCCTTGATGGTTTGAACCTAAAGGAGAGAGTTGTGTTCAATGCACTTGATCTGGAGCTGTTCAATTATGGATGGTGTTATTTGGTTTCACTCTCTCCGACCATGCTCGCTTTTTCTTGTGAAACAATGTTGTATTTTATCAAATTATCACGGTGACTGTAATCCATCTCACATTCCATTACGTGTGGAGGGTATACCTCTCTGCTCCAGCCCTTCTATGATACGGGCCTAGATTGCATATTCTATAGTTTCTTCTTTAATAACTAATATATTGAGATGATACTTATTCTCTCGATAAATGTTAATTACCTGTACATAGATGTCATTGCCCAAAACAATGATTGAGTTCCCCTCTCGAAATAGATTAATACATTAAAAATACATATATTTCTTGCATTGTGTAATGTTTGTCACTATGATGTGTCAACAAATGATTGATATTGCAAAGTTAACGAATGCAGACACATTATGTCTTGACTCATCGTTTTGTGATTTTCTCTTGAGTGCAAGATGCAAACCAATACATATTATTTGTTGCTATATTCTTTGATTGATATTTAATTCGTTTGTGTATGAGAAAGCACGTACTGACTTAACATTAATCTGTAGAGCAAACATCTTGTTTTAAGTGTCTGATTTCCATATTCACTTATCCTATTTTCCACTCTTGCATCATCATAGATTTGTTAACACTATTTAAAATCAATTCAAACTGAGATTTAAAATAAAAGCCAGTGATATGATACTTTATTATGTTTAACTTTAAAATGGATACAATATTGATTGACTTCTTATTAGTTCTTATTATTCTATAATTTTTTTCTTCTCATAGTATTTAAAACTTTATTTTGTTTGGTTTTATATTTCTTGAGTAGTATTGTGATAACTTTGTATATTTGAATGAAGTAATAATCATTATTATCGATATAAGGCTTCCAAGAGGAACAATAATAAGTGTTATTCGATATCTTTAGCGCAGTATCCGGATAACTATTATCTTCGTATTGCTCAGTCATCCGGAAACTTCAATTATCGATATCGATATCACACACACAAAAGTCATAATTACCGAGGTAATTACAATTTTGTTATGTCCCTATTCAGCCTGATATAGATAGTAGTAGTAAAATATTATATGGCTTTGTTTTCGTGTGATTCAAGAATATATTGCTCCCGCTATGACAACATTAGACTCGTCTCTGACTCTTTCAATATTGCATAGCTCGATGATTATATGTTTGTATCACACTCAAAGCCATCCAATATCCAGGTCGTGGTTCGATCCCTGATACGGCAGTAATGTCCTTTGGCAAGGCATTAATCTTCATTTGCCAAACTCGACCCAGGTGAGGTAAATGGGTACCTGGCAGGAATTAATTCCTCGAAATGCTAGAGCGCTGTAATGACAGCTAGGCTTAAGCCGGGGTAATAGTAAATGCAAAATATGGCGATCGAGATTTTTCAGTAAATGCCCCTATCCTTTGGAATAAATTACCAGCGCACTTTCATATATTCATTCTCTTGACCAATTCAAGTCCTTGCTGAAAACGCACCTGTTTAATTCATAAATAATATTCTGCAGTTGTGAGTCGGTCAAAGGAGGTGCACACCGTCTTATTTCTTGTTTGTTCGATCTTATGTTTGATCCTATGTTTGACCTCTTGTATGTATGTTTGATTTCACTCTTATTTTGTATTTGTTATTATTATATATGCATGATTTATTGAATAAAGAACAGATGTATAAGTTGTGTGTTTATTATAAGTTTTGGTAAATAATTGTTTAGTCAGAATATGGTGCGCTTAGAGACACCAGTATTAAGCGCCTTAGAAATATTGTGTATTATTATTATTATTAAATGAGTCTCGGAATAGAATGTGTATAGATAGACGGCGCTATAGAAATGACTACAGGTATTATTATCATTATACCATGGTTGCTAAGTTCCATAAAAAATTCCTTCGTATTCACTTTGTACCCTTTCTGAAAGGCCATCAATTTGAACAATTGGAACCGAAAGAGCTACAAATTAGTTTGTTATGATGTAGGAAAGAACAATGTATTAATTGTCTAGCACTTGTAACTGATAAAAGAACACATTAGTTTGGTTTGATGTAGCCAATAGCAATGTATTAACACAAATTAGTCCTAGTTTAACAGTCGGAAGTTGTATTTGTTGAATAAACACCCTAAATAATGTAAAAACGTTATGATATCTTTTTCAAGTTTACTGCATTTCTGGTATTATTGGTAAAAATGTCACTTCGCATATTTATAATACTTACATATATTGTGATAACAGTAACTATTGTTACTAATCATTTTTTTAACAATAAAAGTCAATTCATATTTGTAAAATGGAGCAACTATTTCGTTTAGACTCCAGGGCCCCGTCCTACAATTCGTAACGATTGATCCAAATCAATCGCAAGTTGGTAGTCTCCTTTCTCTTTATGTACATAGTTGCGGTCGATATCAACTCTTTGTATCAAAGACGAGGCCCTTTGGTCTATGTACTGTTTGTGTAAACAATTTGTAAAGTACTTTTAACACATGTCTCATAGTTTGTATTTTGTATTTGTCCTCTTTTGCTTTTTTTTATTAGAAAATACAGTAGTTATACAAAATAAAATGTAGGTGACGCTCTAAACCTACCCTGTCAATAATTGTACATTATTTTGTTGTATGCACACGGTGTTGTAGATTGACACTGATAGAGTCCCGTAGTGGTAGATGGAGAAAGAGAGAGAGAGCTAGAGAAATTCCAAATTTACATGTAGTAATGAACGCAAGTAACAAGTTTTGCTCTAATATCGAGGACTTTACTTATTGTAATCTCAAATTATTCACCACTTAAGGCCTAAATAGGTCGCCTTTCTTAGATACATACAGAAAAGATGAATACCGCCATTTAGTTCAAAGGTGCATGTGTATACGTTCTGTGTGAAAACCCACTTCTCTTCTTATGATGCACAAACTACATGAAATTGACAGTATACTCAAGTGTAATTTTACCATTGTAACCACGTTTGTATTCAAGAACACTGTTGAAAAGACAATACTTGAGTGAGTGTGTGTTTGTGAGAGAGAGTGTGTGTGTCTGCATCAATTGATGTGTCTATTTACACTCGAGCATCAAAATAAAGTTATAATAGCTAATACAATTATTTACACAAAACACTTATTTTCTCGACTGTACAATGTTTTGTTACTAACCGTATCAGGGCATTATATCCCCTGGACAACCCCCCCCCCCAACCCCGGAAAACGCCCCTCCCCAAGTAAAACAGTCCCCAGGAAATTTACCTCCGCAATATTGCCCCCAACGGCAACCAAGCCCCTCCCGAGGACAATTACCTCCTCCCTGTAAAATGACTTACTGTCCATTAACCCTGAAAATACTTCGGGTGATTTAACCTTCAACTTCTCTATGTTTGTGATTTCTTCGTAATTCTTTAATATTTTACGGGGCCACTTCAAGACTTTTTCCTTAGAGTATTGCGCATCCTCTGATACCAAATTTGCACACACAGGGCAAACTGCCCGGCCGTTATGTAACATTTTGCGATCGTGTGTCACTGAATTGAACAAAAAATGACATACAGTGTAGATGCTCCCTAATAATGTTGCAGTTTTATACCCATCTTTTCACATGTACTGTAAGTATTCCCATATAGCATAGTGAGTACAACTAATAGCATTCTCATTTGTATCAAACCATACTATACATCAAGAATTATACAAAGATAAACAAAGAAAACAACATAGAAAACGGTAAAACTAAATCAATTTTCGTGATTTTAAGACCAAAAAACAAGAGCTCCAACAACAGGAAGTAAACTGTCATAACTTCACATGAAATCGTCACCAAAACACGTGTTCATGATATATTATAACATCAGAATTATTCATAAATTGGATAGTTGTCATAATTTACCTTTTTTAAAAATCATAGATAGTGTTAATATAATCTTAGCATGTATATTGTACTATGGACACAGTTTTGTTTCACTAGAATTACCATATATACATGTATATATAACAAAGAAAAAAAGCATAATTATCTAGCTCTAATTAGCATATTCTAATTCAAAAGGATATTTTAACTATGCAATATTGTAGGTCTCATGGAAATCTTTCACCATGCCAAATTCGGAGTCGATCGGAGTTTCGGTTGCCGAGATCGTAGGAGAGTGTGGCCCTTTTTAGCCCCCCCCCCCCCCCCCCCCCCCCATTTCTGTAAAGGTTCAAAATCGCTCAGTCTTTGTTAGGGTTAAAGGGGAAGTTTACCCTGATTATAAGTTGATATTCATTTTGTCCGAGGCTAGTGGGGGGGGGGGGGGTAATTAACCACGGCGAAAGATAAAGTCTATGGTGTGTAATTTTCCGGGGGGTAATTGTCCATTTTGTAATTGACCGGGGGACGGGTGATATATATTTATACATGTAAAAGCGCGAGAATTCTCAACTCTGACAAATTTATACATGTATATATATATCGAGGAAATTATAAGATGATTTAAAAGTATATGAATAATATGTAGTTATGTGCCATTATCGAGATACACCCGTTCATGCACTAATCTTAATGATCATTGTGTCACAAGTGTATTTTGACATGCAATAACTGTGCAGAAGTAATATTCGAAGTTCATATTTTGAATGTAGTATAGCGACATAGAACCCCTTACTTAAGGAGCAAAATAGTATGCAGCGTCTGATACAATTTCCAGTGGACAAATCACCATCTTTTAAGTTCCAAATGGTAATACAATTCGTAATATGACCTTCAAGTATCAATTTTATTTTGTGTGTAAGACAATTTTTGTTCAGGTTGATTTGTACACTCTTCCTGTTTACAAATTATGTTGTTAGTTGATTGATACGCTCTAACCCTTCCGAGACAGCCATACCATAGTTGTGGTTTGGCTCAATAACTGTTGATTCAAATCCCTAAAACATATGCCAGTTGCATGAGTGGAAATGGTTAATAGTTCTGCATACACTGCATATTTGTTTGTTTTATGAATATATCACATTTGATGTCAGAAATTTAAAATAATGAAAGACAAACAAATCCTTAAGCTGGTAACAACTTGAGAAATTGAAAGTTATTGTTTTCTGATCAAAATTGGTAGGTTTCATCTTTCCAACAAGATTCTCACCCATTTCGATTGTTATCTGAGACATAACATTTATTTTAGCAATGTCAAAGACAAAATGAAAATAAAATTGTTGCCAATTTGAAGATCACCTTAGCCCTCGAAAAAAATTCTGTCCTGGAAGGGTTAAGATATTTCATAACTGTATCAAATTACAATATATTGGTCATGTGACATGTACTCCGGACTAATGGAGAGAATAAGAGGCGTTAAGTTGGACCTTATTTATTGGACAAATACAATTGCCAAAAATTGAGTGTAGCTGAAAGCTATCGTTAACTCGGTCACATAAACAAAGACCAGCACCACAGTATCCAGACCGAACAAAATCTTACATGAACTCCAATCGACAAGAATCGTTTGGGTTAGAGTCTATGTGGAGTCGGGTTGGCATTGTGACGGGTGTATGAGATCAATACTGAACAGAAGAACGTTCTGCCCTAACGTACTGTTTATTACTTGTCATCATTTTTTTCCTCAATGAATCCTAATTTTCGCCAGATAATCTTTTTCATTTTATTTTATAGATTCGGGGGAAATTGAACTCTTCCTACCATTGGCAAAATTATGGAACCGTCCCCAATCTTCTAATCTTTCAGGCAATACATTATTGAGAGTAATATGACAATTCTGTATACAATCTATGTTTATATATGCTGTTGTGTTGTGTGAGACAAAGTGCACGCTATGCATGATCGATGAAAAGACATTAAAATATATGAAATATTCGTAACATAATGTGAATTGTTCGTCTTTTTTCTGTGTACACAAACATAATTTGCATTAGTGGGGGGGGGGGTGAGGGGGGAATAAAGGTAAGGTCAGGGACACAGTGTAATCATAAGTGAGAGAAAGAGAGAAAGAGAGAGAGAGAGGAGAGATAGAGGGGGAAGTAGGGTGAGTGAAAGAGTAAGAATTATCATAGAGGGGAGAACGCAAGAAAGGAAGAAGGAGACAGTGGGGGATAGGGAGATAGATGGAGAGAGATGAGATAAAGCGAATGTGAATAAGCGGAGGGGTGGGGGTGGGATGGGGGTCGCACATGCACTTAGGGTACATGCCATTCAGAAAAATATTCATGCATGCAATTCTCATGATTCGTTATACTCCGTTTCCCACTATCTTCTAGCTCCCTCTCTCTCCCTCCCTCTCTCTATATCTATATCCCTTCCCTGTTTGTCACCCCCCTCTAAAAGAATGTTGCAACAAACCTATCACTTAAAACTTCTTTTTCACCAAATTTCCTTACGATTGCCCCTAATTTTGAAATCTCTGATGAAACTCACGATGGCAACCATTTAGATGTTAAGCATACAACCAATTTTTCATAGCAGGGATGTTAATAAGCAATGGAAACTTCGTGATGACTTTACAGCAGAATATACATACATTAAAATGCTAAATTTCAACATTTCCTTTTTTCTCAAATGGGTAATGCCAGACTGATTAATGTGTTTAACAATTTCTAAAATGAATTAGGAAGGTGTACACGTGACAACGTGAAGTTATTGCATTCGCACAAAAATCTCTACACAGAAGTGTCGGTTTACTGTATTCTTGGTAAAGATTGACATTGCCTTTTCATAATCATCGTCTAGCAATTCGTATATGGCTGTCCATGGTTAACAATAGTGCTCAATATAGAGAACTAAAATATTAACGCCATATTCACTCGTCGTTCAGTTTACTGGTCCACCCACATTGGATCAAATGAGGTTTACCGTAAAATCATTCAGGCTTCCTGCTGGAGTAGGGCAAATTAAATGGTTGGAGCTTTGGTAATCACCACGCCATTGTTGAGCGAAAATTGTTTGGAATCAGCAACCTTAACAATTTAGCCAGTATGACGTCTTTATTTGATAATCTATGCTACAGTTATTTTCATGACTGTGTAATATGAATGGTCTCCCGATAGATGACAAAATTGTGTGACTTGTTTCATTGGTAGATCGTTTTCAATTGTCTTCATCTTCCATAAACCAGTTTTTAAAAAACATGAAATAAACAAACAAGAGATAAACTCATGTAACATTACAAATTATATACATAATACGGTTGCACTATGTTAAAGAGGGAAAGGACTGTTGGTAATTATTCTTTCTCTTGGGTGTGTGTGTGTGTGTAGTCCCGGAAAGGACAAATGGTATCGTACATACCATAGCATAGCAGAACGATACCCCCCCCCCCCCCCGAAAAAAAGGGAAACAAAACCTACTTATAGTTTTTCTTTAACAATGGAGATTAATTAAAATAAGTAGTTGTATATAGATTAGGATAACAAATAATGCAGTGATTAAAGGTACTATGTCCCATTTGCAGGGCAAAAAAAGAAGTTAAATTCCAACTGCATTTGAAAGATAATACTAATTTAGAACTTCCCTAAAAAAGGTGGGGCTTGAAAACGTCTTCAAGTGGGAAAATAACGACTATTAGTTGTCAAATCGACTTTAGGGCTATAGAGCCCAAAAGTAATAGTCTTGATTTTCAGACAATTGTACCGAATGGTCATACGTTTTATGCTGCGCAAAGATTCAATCAGTTTAATCTTGGCCATCACAAGAAGTGGGTTATTGATGTAGACAAATGCTCATGTACCCTTGACAACTCTTTTCATGTATGTTATAGGATTTCCCGGCCAAATTCGCGCGTTTGTCATTCGAATTCATTTACTTTGCATTTAAGTTAGCGCAGATCAGCTTTGCCATGCCAATTATCATTCAAATTTCCCGATTTTGTATTTAATTTAGGATTTTGGTCGAAGGATTTCATAGATCTGTCATTCAATTTAGAAACTGCTCAACTAGCATTCAAATTAATCGTCACTTGTCGAGACGTCATTTTTATCATTCAAATTAACACCTGTCATTCGTATTCGAATTATCTTTATTCAAGTTAGGAATGTTAGGGGGGAGAAATGCAACACCCGTTTACAGTTTTAAAAAAATGCAATTAAATACATGATTTGCCATTGGGGTCTTTTCTGTTATTCAATTCATTAATTTTGAGGAAAAAGCATATGTGTGAAGTCAAACATTAGGTAAAGAAGGGGCGAAATCAAGGGATATGGCATTTCTGAACAGACATGTTCACATACCCCGAAAAAGTGGGGATACAAAAACACCTACACCAGTCACAATATTGTACCCTTCCTCCATAATGAAATTGTGATAAATTTATGATGAAACACAAGACAAACAACTTCCTTACATGAAAATTTACACAAATATTGATACCATTAAGTCCGTATATGTAAGTCTTTTTTTGTTAACAATCAAACTTAAAGGCTGATGAATATCTGATAAATCTAAAGGTATAAAAGAGTATAAATGCAAGAAAATAGAATCTGATTAAATACACATGAAAAAACGATCTTGAAAGAAAAAGAATGAGCTATAAAAAGTGTTTATTAAACGAGAAATGTATATTGATCATTACTTATAGTGCACAAAGTGCTAATTTGAATGCTACACATGAATTAGAATGCTAGAAGTACACCGTCGCGATGTCAGAAAATCGTGTTGCGCTAAATCGAATGACCAAATAGCAAAAGAAGCACTTTGTTCATTAATTGGAATGAAACATTTATAGATTCTAACGAAAACTTCATATATTTGAAATCTAGCAAAATGAATATAAACCCGAGATATACCAGACAGCACTAAAACCGTCGAATTTACTTTTTAAAAGCTCGGTGTATACAGCTATTAACATGTTGATAGTGTGTTAGACGATCATGACAACAATCTACAACATATTTTATTATGTTAGCATCACTTCTTTTAAACTACATATACATAACAAAAAACATCAAAGAACAAAAAGTGAAACAACAAAGTTAAATCTTGAAAATAGTGGGTATTATACAGTTATATACATGTTTACATGTTGTGAGCATTTTTGTGCAAATTTGTACATGATATATTACATGCAACTTATGGCATAGTATGTGTAAAAGTGTGCTGGATATTGACAGGGCGAAATACGTACCTTTAATTAGTTCTTAGTCGTAGGATTGGTAGAAATTGTTTTTGCTTTCCATATTTGTCTCCATAATTATCATAACAAGGAATATCGGCATCCTTCATCATTTATTGTGTAGGATATGTTAAATAAAAAAAACATGTACATACAACAGATTAACATATATCTTAAAATAGGTAAATGAAAAGAACAAGAAAACGAATTCAATCTTACAAATACTCTTCATAATGGAGTTATTTACATGTACACGTTTTGTGTAGAAACATATAAGCATGTGTGATGTGAATAGTTTCATGATAGATAAAGAAGACTGTAGAACCTTTTGTTTCATTTCATAATATTTATTTTATCCAAATTTCCCCCAAATAGGTGACAGATGAAATGAAAAAAATGAAGAAGAAGGCTAAAATATAGACAGGGATGGAGAAATAATTAAAGAGGGCTCTCCTGTGTGGACTTTTCTATAGCTCTACCCTTTGCCCTTTCTATTCTTATTTCACCCCTACAATGTTTACCATGGACAGGAACATGAATTGAAATACATTAGTAAACGGCGCTTTGGGATACCTGGTGATCCCCACATTTGTTCATGATTGGATAGAGTATGAGTCGCAGAATATGATTTCATGTCTCATTTGGCAATTAAGTATATTATGACATCATCATAATTGTATTAAAACTCAAAATACGAATTTCCATTTTATGACGTCATCATATTTGTGCAAAAGGATTGTAACTCTGTAAACATTTATCAATTTTCATCCAAATTTGTATTATGAAAATTTTATTCATCATTATGAAAATTTCCATTAAAGGCGACATCAGAATTTTCTTAATTTGCATGTTATGCCTATTGAATGTTAAATTCGTTCACGTCATGCATCTACATGTCATTGCTCTTTGAGCAGTATCTCGCTTATTTTTGCTCTATCCCCCCCCCCCCCATTTAAGTATGTTATAGCTGATACTGTGAGCTATCGTAAGTGTGCCTTCCGTTACTTCGTCTTTTATGTCTTAGGATATTCTTTAATTTTCTCTAGCTCTTTCCTTTGCCCTTAGTATTCTTATTTAACCCCTATCATGTTTCATGATACTAATTATTATCCTATCTCCTTCCAAGTGCATTCTGATTCCTATTTCACCCCTCTGTCCAGCCCATGTATTTTTACATGACTATAAACACGTCTCCCTCTCTCTTTCTCTATAAT
>JAVYIG010017315.1:0-26825 GCA_035222895.1 Strongylocentrotus droebachiensis
AAATAAAATTCGTCAACAACATCTCGCCCATACTGGACGCGTGGGCGGCCTTAGTGCGTTCACTCCTGCTTCGATGATATAACCCTTATACATGCTCTTCATCATGTTTCATTGAAATTGAAAAATGAATACCTTATGTCTCTTTCAACTAGATATATATATGTTCACAACAATCCTTGAACTATTTAGGTTTGTTCAGATATGTGCGGTAAACCGACGCAAAAGAACAGGAAACCCGCCGCGGTTCTTTTTACGTGTACATGGATGTCAACTGCGCGCAACAAAGGACCTGCGCGCATTCACTTAGCTCTGTGTTATAACCTATGTCCTCCTACGGAGGACATACTGTGTATGATCGAATCTCTTTGGTTATAACTAACATAAATGTGAAACGTACTACAGTGTCGTTATGTCATTTTTAAAAAGACGACCGCGGCTGTTTTTCCGCGTCATATCTGAACGAGCCTATGTTGGAACTATGTTAGAAATGTATTGGATGTATGAATTAAGTCGACTATGTCAGAGGAAAGCATCGCTTCCTAAAAAAAACTCGTGACCAAAGCACATTTTTGATATTGCCCCTGCTCTCTTCACCTCATTCCAAACAAATTCCGAATATAAATCACTCGGAAGGGAGGGCTAGTTTGTAGAGAAGTTAAATATCAAGAATAGTGTAAAGTGCAGTATAGGTCCGCAACTAAATGGCGATGAAATTAATTTCAGAAAGGAACATGTGATTTGATTTCTAAACGAGGGGAACCATACAGCACTACGTATCAATCTCAATATACTGTTCAAACAGAGTAACATGGATGGTGCCCCAGGCTTCCATCTATTTTCTTTCCCTCAGATGACCTTTAACATGGCGGCAAACAGCGGGCTAGACTTGTTTAAGACAATTTGACAAATTGAGTTAAATCGTCTGCCTGTATATTTCCCATGCCTCCAAGTGAGCAAAGCTCTGTTCCTAGAGCGCTGTGGGGGTAATGAGAAAGGCAGCGAATGAAGAACAACAAAATGAACGAAATAAGGAGATAGAAATTGTAATAGACAGAGGGATGAAGAGAGTTGAGAGAGGTAGAGGTTGAGTGTGGGTGTGTGGGTTAGGCCAAGGAGATAAATAATTTCTTGTATACGATGTGTGGGTGTGCGTGTGTGCGTGTGTGTGTGTGTGTGTGTAAATGCATAGAGAGGGGTGGGGAGATAAAGGGAGGGGGCCAGGAAGCTCAATAGGAAACAAGGCTATACAATATGATGATACCTTGGACATTTTAATAGTTTTTCTCTTTATTTCGCGCAGTCTGAATGCGTTTGGTAGTACATAGAATTTTCGTGCACTCTTGTAGGGGGTACTAATATGAAAACGTAGTTATCCAATCAGAGCAATTATATTATTGAATTTATAGTCTGCTTCGTGCAGCTGAGGGTACAAACTTCTCCCTCGATCTCTTTGGTCTCCTCTTCTTCCCGCCCTATCTCTCTCTCTCTCTCTCTCTCTTTCTCTCTCTCACTCTCTCTCTCTTTCTCTCTCTCCCCCTTATCGCCCTCCTCCTCTTCTTTCCGCCCCCCTCTTGCTCTATCACCCTCTCTCTTTCTCTCTCTTTCTCTCTGTCTCTCTCTGTCTCTCTATTTTCCGACTTCTCGCTCTATCACCCTCTCTTTCTTCGGTTAGTCTCACCCCTTCTCTCTAATCTTCTTTCCCCCCTTTCCGTTCTCTTTCTATCTCCTCCCCCTTTTCTTTATCGCCCCCTCTCTCTCTCCCTCTCTCAATCACCTTCACTCTCTTTATTTCTACCTATTTTACTCTCTATAAATATCTCTTGGATTCTCTATCTTTTTCTACACTCTTTTAGTACCACCCCCCCCCCCCCCCCTCCCCAACCCCTCCACCTCTATCTCTTCCTCTCTCTCCTCTCTCACTCTCTGGGTTTTTCTTATAGTGCCTTCTTTTGATTTCGTGTAATTTTAATGATTTAAAGATGGATGTGTACTTATGGAACTAATTGCACAGATAAACCCCTATCACATATATTGATACAGGTCTATTATGACTTTTATTTACTTTGATTAACAAGAATTTGATAATTTGCAGGTAATTAATATTACCGTTATAAGAAAACACTATGAGCCCTTTGAATAGGAAACAGAGGAAAACACAAAAATGAGAGAGAGAGAGAGAAGGGGAGGGAGAGAGAGAGAGAGAGGGAGAGAAGAAGCGAGGGTGGGGAACGAGGAGAGAAGGGAGAATATAGAGCAAGAGCTACAGAATGAGAGAGGGAGAGAGAGAGAGAGAGAGGGAGGGAGAGAGGGAGAGAAGAAGCGAGGGTGGGGAACGAGGAGAGAAGGGAGAATATAGAGCAAGAGCTACAGAATGAGATAGGGAGAGAGAGAGAGAGAGAGAGGGAGGGAGAGAGGGAGAGAAGAAGCGAGGGTGGGGAACGAGGAGAGAAGGGAGAATATAGAGCAAGAGCTACAGAATGGGAGAGAGAGAGAGAGAGAGAGAGAGAGAGAGAGAGAGAGAGAGAGATAGGGACATGACAAGACAAAGAGAGATACATGAGATGCGCAAAACAAGCCGCTTTCAGCCATATTTTTCATCTCCTAAATGAAAAAAGTCAATTTGCGAAAAATACTCGAAAGTGCAAAGAACTGTGATTTCAAGCCTGATGGTTAGATGAGCTACGTGACTGCTCTGGCTATCAGCTCTCTATCATATGGATTACGTCAGCCTTGAGTAACAGGTGTACTGTAGCTAGTCCCCCTTTCCATATTATTTCATATCTCTAAAAAGAGTGAATAAATTGCGAAGAATATTTTGCAATATTTCTTGAATACAGGGGACGCTCGGCTGTTAGATATTTTTCTTCTGCGTTTATTATTATTACCATTATTATTATCATGATTATCATCATCATTCTTACATTCATTATCATTATTATTATTAATAATATGATCATTATTATTAATATTATTATTATTATGAAGAATTGTCATTTTCACGTGCAATAGCGTGCCTGGTCACTATAGAAAGGGACACCAAGAAATGTTGATAAAAACTTCATGCAATGATCCATTTCCGATTTATATTGATCAAAAAACCACTCTCTCAGTAACATGTTGTGAATTTAAAAACAAACATCCCATAGCTTTTCTTATAAGTGCTTTTTAGACAATAATTATGTCACAACGGGGCTTCTTTTGACTGACAAATTTATAACAGGACGAATAAGCATTACAATGATTACACTATTGTGATATTCATTTGCTTCTCTTTGTAATGATGCCTGTAGAAGCTGGGCCAAATGTAATGTTTCTTGCACCATGTTTTGTCATCCATTTATCTTAACCCAAATGAATGATAGAGTAATGGATACAAAAAAACCTGGTAATAAATAATGATGAGGTTTCTTTGGAATTTGTCGATTACCCATGATTTTAAAACCGTCAGAAATTTGTAAAGACAGTCATCTGTTATTAAGAACGCATCGTGTGAGCTAATTTTCATAAAATACAAGCTGTAACACATTTCTGTGATTTTGTAAAGGTTTGATAATGTCGCATAATTTAGCTCGTCTTGTTTTGCACCTGTAACATTTCGTTTTACTCTAGCCGCGGGACACGACTTGTTTGTTCCACATAAATGATATTTATCGAGAACTTACAGCGCTCGACTGAGATGACAAAAATGAAGCATTGGGCATGTCGAGAGTGAGTGTAAGAGAAACGGTAACATAGAGAGGAAGAGAAGGAGAGAGAGAGAGCCAGGGAGACAGAGATAGAAAGCGAGAGAGGGGGAAAGAGGAATAGAGACAGGGGGAGCAAAAGAGGGAGGGAGGAAAACAGAGCGAGAGAGAGAGAGAGAGAGATAGAGGAACAGAAAAAGAAAAAGAAGCAGAGGAAAGAGGGTGGACACAAGCCCAAGAGAAGTTTAAAACAGAGGGAGGGATGATAGAGACATAAATTGAGCTTGGGAGAGAGGGGAGAAGATGCAAAGGGAAATGCGAAGGGAAGGAGATAGACAGGAAGAGAGGGATATATATATATATATATAGAGAGAGATAGAGAGAGAGAGAGAGAGAGAGAGAGAGAGAGAGAGAGAGGAAGAGTGGAAAAAAGAGCGAGAAAAGAAAGTAAGATGGGCATAATATAGCGGGGGGTTGTAGAGGAAATGGACAAAAACAATTGTAATGGAAGGAAAATCAGTCTCAGCTTCATCAGCTATATAGTTTCGCCTCTCAGAGTACCTCTTATGTTTTAGCGACCGAATGAAGACAGTATGAGCCTTGGGAAGGTAATGTTTCCTTCTTTCCATTCCACATGGGGTAGCCCTAATGGAATATGATTTCATTATGCTATAGATTATATAGGTTGAGTAGTTCGGTCACTGTCTTCCATCAAGACAGATTTTCTCGCCCAAATAAGCGTGATCAATTCTTTGCGATTGAGTGCCAAGCTTCAGGCCTATCATTGCCTCATTTAAAGGAACATTTCGGGTCACACTTCATTTCCTCCCTCCTCTCTCTCAGGTCAAGAAAAAACACTTCAAGAGCTCAATTCAGGCTCCCTCAGATATGAATTGCCAAATTACGGCTTTAAAAAAAATTATAACGTGTAAATGAACGTCATGTGGGCGCATACGGTTCTCAGCGTGTTTACTGAGTTCTGCGTTATAAGGCACAGATTGAAATAAGAAGCGTTTTACACTTATATCATTATTTATTTAAAAAATTATTAAAAAACGCCGCGGTCTACCACGTCATATCCGAGCGAGTATTTAATCGGCTTTTCTTTAAGAATAGAGCCTATGCAAGGGCTTGAATTTTTAATTTGCATATAAAAGTATATGGTAAGGCTAGATCAATAATGATTTTTTTTTGTTTTTTTTGTTGTTGTAATGGGCCTGGTAGAAATCTCAGTAAAATCATGAACCACGAATGACGTAATCGTTCTACAACTTAAATGAATTTGGAATTTATTTGTTTAAGCCTACCCTTTCTCTTATCTTCGCACACTAGATTTTGCATGCTCCTACTTCTTCATTAAAAGTATAAAAGCATCACGAATGCAGAAAACAAAAACATGTCCCCTCCCCCCCCCCCCCCCCCCCCCCCCCCCCCCGTGGACTAAACGTAATCTTTAGTATAGGTCGATTAGAATTTGGACGAACAGTACATCTGAAAAGGAATGTTCAATTTTTGCCAATGTATGTATTGCGAATTGTGACATGGGTATGTTTCATTAGTGTAATAGGAAATCTTTCGATGACGATTTTGAATTTATAGATTATAGATATAGATTCCTGCCATAAAACCCTGGATACGCTATTTACATATTATGTTCAGATCTTGTTGATATACATTTACTAAATGTATATCAACAAGATCTGAATATTCCGGAAAGTCTGTACAAAAACAAGGCGGATTGAAACGTTGAAATAAAACACTTTGAACTAATAGCCTATCACTGTAAATTAAAAACAAACATTTGATCTGGTTTTCCTTTTTTCCCTTCAAATCTCAGTTCCTCATCGTTGTTATTGTAAATGTCAAAGAGAAACATTTTGTTTTTAAATGCGGGGATAAAATAGATGCCGTTCTCTTTCTCATAACATTATCCTAACTACATTAGTCCATTATCGTTATCAGATATATCTACATGCTAAGTGCTCCAATATAAATAGATAAGATCAGAAGCAAAGATAATACTGTTTTATTTTAGTCGCATATTTGCTTTATCTGTGATTATATGAAGCAAGATGCTTCGGTGCTATCTCGATTCCGAATAGGATAAGACCATGGATTCATGACATATTTACAGATACACAGACAGATACAAGAACATGTTTCTACAACACTATTACGCGTTACCAAACAGATATTACTACTAAAAGATTGGATTTCATATACAGGTATAATACAAAGAGAACCAGAACAATTGTATAAATGATTTACTCACTGAAACAATGGGTTCATGCGATACATTTGTGAAAAAAGGAAAATAGATGGATTTAACTAATGGATTTTCAGGTTTCGGACTGTGATTAACATTTTCTCATGAAACAAACAGTTTATGAAATTATTTTCGCCCGGGACTTTATTGTATACAACTGGTTGCGACTGTGTTGCTGATAATAAATCTTTTACCTTCTAGAAGCACACAATACCTCCCACATACCTTATTTATTAAAACCTTAGAGCGAGAGGACCGTCACTGATATTCAGGCCCTTTCAGGGGTCTATTAAATCCCGTTCATATTGATATATTTCATGCACGTATTGTGGATATTCATATACAGAATACGTGAATGAGCTCCTAAACTTCCCATATGTCAAAACAACGCCCACTGATTTCGATTTCTCATACATCATATCACAACCAAACTCTCTTTTGTATCATTGTATATTCCTTGTCGTTAACTTGTTCTCTTCGGTTAATTATGGCCGAATCGAATGTGAGGCGGTAAACCGCAGCTTTTGTTTAACGTGTGAATGAATGTCAACTACACAAAATAAATTTCCTCCGCGTATTTACTAAGCTATATGTTGTAAGCTACAGAAATGTGAACCTGGGTTAAGCTCAATTCGGATGCGAAGCGGTAAACCGCAGCTTTTGTTTAACGTTTAAATGAATGTCAACTACACGAAATAAACTTCGTACGCGTATTTACTAAGCTATGTGTTGGAAGCTACAGAAATGCGAACATGG
Organism: Strongylocentrotus droebachiensis; assembly: GCA_035222895.1. NCBI lineage: Eukaryota > Metazoa > Echinodermata > Echinoidea > Camarodonta > Strongylocentrotidae > Strongylocentrotus > Strongylocentrotus droebachiensis. Next base: position 6,706 of record JAVYIG010017315.1, read on the forward strand.
GTTAAGCCCCCATTCAGATGTGAAGCGGTAAACCGCAGCTTTTGTTTAACGTGTGAATGAATGTCAACTACACGAAAGAAATGTCCTACGCGTATTTACTAAGCTATGTGTCGCAAGCTACAGAAATGTGAAGTGTATTACAATTTACGTCGTTAAAAGAATCCGCAGTTAACAGCTTCATTTCTGATCAAGGCTTGTAAAAACAGAGGGTGTTTCACAAAGATCCTAAGTTGAACGTATCTCTAAGTTCGACTTAACAATTATGGAAAGCCGTTAGCATCTTTGAGAATATTTTGTAATAGATAATTTAAAAGGCATAAAGTGTTGATTCAAATCATTCATACTTTCTATTATCATGGGAGATTTCATGTTCTTGATGTGCAATTCATGAAAAGTCTAAAATACTTGAATTTTTGCTTTTGAATATATTTCATTTTAAGGCTACAAATGGCTCTCCATACTATTTTAGTCCAACTAAGAGTTAAGTTCGACTTGGGATCTTTGTGAAACACCCCCCCCCCCCCCCCCCCAGAACAGTTATGTATTCATTCCGCATTCATGTTGTTTGTGCATCATTCGCTTCGGAAGTGACTATAATTGCCAATCAGTGTCATGAGTTTGTCTTGGGCACCTGAACATCTTAATGACACCTTCCAAATATACACGCCAGCTCGTAACATTTGCTCAACAACTGTCAAATATAAACTAATTATTCCCAAATCCAGACTCTCATCTAACCTTTTTTTCTTACGGTGGCTGCTTCGAAAAAACGGAACAACATCCCCACTTCCCATCAGAGAATCAAACAGTTTTGCTCCTTTTAAAAGATCCCTTCAAACATATTTCTTCCCTCAGTAAGTTAATGAGATTCACCTATTTTCATAAGTCTATGTAATTGCATGTTTTTTCTTCACATTCTGTAATTTTGAAAGCGCTATGATCATATGGTACTTTTTTTGTTTTGAACGCTCCCAAATGGTCTATATTCAATTTTTTCTTCTTCTTCTTATCATTATTATTATTATAACAAGTGCATGTAAAAAAAAAGGGGTACTCGTTTTTCTGAAGGATACTTTTTCCAATGGTTCATAATTGACAAACTTCCCTTACCAGTGCAGGGTTCATAATTCCGAAAATGCAATGAGGTTTATAATTCGAATCATTTGATGAATTACTCCGTAGATACGTTATTCTGAAGCTTGTCATTTGCTAGAAACGATACAGGGTTGTTATTTATTTTCGGAATTTTGATCCTTCAAAATAATGAACCTGCGGAATAACGAATCTGAGTGGAACGAATCTTTGGAATAACCAACCTTGGGAATATTAACGAACATTCCGAATAACGAACCCTCGGAGTAAAGAAACTTCAGAATTATGAACCTTTGTAAAAATGACATGTTTCCCGTGTAACAAATGAATAGAAATATGCTTCGTGTTGCGAACAATTATGTAAGGCCCCAAAGGTTGACATTTTCGTGAGGTTTTGTTATTATGTTCATGGTTAATTCTATAGGTCCCGTTTCATCTTTATCTCATTCATCACGATACTCAAAACTTGAGAAGACTGGGATTAGATCTATTAACTTCATATCAGTCATAGATCAGCCTAGAGAGACACTGAGAGACACTGAGATGGGATATATACCAGTCGTTTACAGCGCACTAGAAGCATTCATCTTACTACCAACAGCCTCCCTGTGAACATGTGTTTGCATCTAGATCGGTGTGTAATTCAATATGAATGGAAAAAAGGTGGAGAGTATGGAGTAAAACAGAGCAGGAGTAGAAAGAGAAAAGGACATGTTAATGTACAAATACAATTATATCATGCTTCACGGAAGAGAGGGAGAGATATATAGAAAGAGAGACATAAAGAAATAGAGAGAGAGAGAGTGTGAGGGAAAGGAGCATGAGAGATGTTAAGAGGGAGAGGTGAGTCGGAAAGAGAGAGAGAGAGAGGGGGGTGAGGAGAAATCGATCGGTCCGAGCGGGAAATCAAATTTGGATAGAAAGAGGGCTTGTTTACAGAGAAATACAAAGAGAGAAAGAGAGAGAGAGAAAGACAGGGGGAAGGAGAGAGGGAAGGAGTAAGAGAGAGAGAGAGAGAGAGAGAGAGAGATCATACTGTGAAAGGAATTAAGGGAGGTATTCATGTCCGATGTATTGCACAGAATACAGATGGACCAGAGATTTAAATAACACAAGACTAAATCATTTAAGTATGCAGAAAGCGGATGCTATCATTAAGGTAAATGGATCGTCGTATCGTCAAATCACGATAACAATAAAATAAAACGTGACGAGCCATTTTAGTAAAACATACATGTACAAACCATTTTGTTCAATCTTTTCTTGCTCCCGCACATTCAATCACTTATTAAATTGGAATATATGGAAGAGTTTATGAGTTATTTGCTACTGTGCTTCGTGCGAACATGTTAAAGCACTCCCAAGGTATATCAGGGGACTTCCACAGTCCAACATGCCTTATTGGCCACCACTGTCGGCTACGTGTCTATATTATGTTCACCCATACCGCTTCCTTCTAGAAAAACCTGCCTGAAAAAACCCACCTGCCTACAGAAGACATTTTTTAAACGACGGAAACCTAAAGTAATTTTCATGAAAGAGAAGCATATGAGATCTTGCTGTCTGATTTATGCGGACGTGTTGAGGACCAATTATTATCCAAAACAGGCCAACGATAAGGAAAGATGGGGAAGAAATTTCCCCTGAGAATACTGATTAGAGTTTCTTCAGTTATCCTGTCTCTCTTCAAGCATGCTGGTCAAATCACTCAATAGGCCTGTTTTCATCAGCTCGAGATTGCCAAATAGCTCGCTACTTCTGATTTGGGAACTTATAATCCCGAAGTTACAAATTGCGTCCTCATCAGCTCGAGACTTGACCTCGAAACTTGAAACTCGAGCTCGAGAAATTAGCTCGAGATATTTTGCTCAGCGTTCGCGCATAGGTGCGAGTCTTCTGGCTGGTGAAAACGCACCGGACAAATAGCGAGATATTTATATATTTGGATGATTATATCGACCAAATATCCCGATAATTGCAACTTCGGGCTGATGAAGACGCAAATTAACTGGATAATTTGCGATCGGGATAGTTCAAATAGCAGGATATTTGGCAATCTCGAGCTGATGAGGACAGGCCTAATGCGTCAGTAATAGCAAGCAATATTGCTGGCAGCTGACCATCAGCGGGAGAGCGGAGAGGGTGGGGTGGGGGGAGGGGTTGGTGTATTTAGGGGACTTTTAGAATGCATAACAAACACAACAAAAATTGAGCTTCCATGATGTAGCAGCCTATTACATGACAGTTCTTGATAAAGTAGCAACGTGATAATGCAAAGCATTTTTTTCCAAAAATGCACGGAAGAGGAGCATCCTACGGGAGGAGGATATTTTGATCAGTGTTATAGCTTAAAATATTCATAATCTGTCATGGAATATAAAGACACTCACCCAGTCCTTTTCTAAGAAAAAATAAACCTTTAAGATTCAGTAAACAGATTCATAGCTGAACGCAGAAATTAGCATGAAACATGGACCCCGACCTTTTTAACAACTACCTTTCAATCTGCATTGTACCTCTGTAACCCCATTGTAAACATATATTCCTTTTAAACACACTCATCTAATTCTTTTGTTTTTTTAATTTCTCATTTTTCTTGTCAAGCGCATAGTATTGACATGCAAACCAAATATAAATTTCAAACCATGATATTCAATCGCAACAAATTATCACACAATTCAGAACTTAATCAGCTATGTTAGCCCCATGTTAATTCAGGATAAAATTACAATTTGTTTCAGGTCTTGACATTTTCAATTGACATGGAACAGATTTACAAATAACACACAAATTGAGGTGTCCCTTACAAACTTGCAAAACATTTAAAACAACTTCATTTACTCTTTGAAATTAAAGGATAAAAGGGAGAACATGCTATCTGACGCCACGCCATCTGTCCGTAATAGATGACGCCACTATATTCTTTTTATTAATATATGACGAGGACAAAACACACATTAAAAGCCTGGATAAATCATTTTGACATCTATTATCATTACACGATGCATTTACCGGCAAATGAAGACGTCGATTCCTTGACTTTGAAATCAAATGGAAATCGTGTGGTTCTTGGATTAAAATGCTAAGGATTTTTTATTAGTTAACGAACGAATATCAGACGTTAATGAAAATTATGTTGTTTTGATATTTCATGAAAATGCAAAGGGAATAACAGAAACAACGCTTAGAAACATTACTATATTGCGCAATATAAATTATCCATTGTTATTGATGTTATTATCACTCTAACTATTATCATTATATCACTATTATAATCGTTATAATCATTAATATTATCATAATTATAGTTACTGATATTAGTTTTACTCTTATTATCATAATTTGTATTATTATTATCATTATAGTTTTTATCAATATATTATTATTATTATAATCATTATTATTATTGTTATTATTTATGATGATGATGGTGATGATGATGATGATGGTTATTATATTCAGTAAAGCGATGAAATAATTATAATTACCACATCGTTCAAAATATGCAGGCCGTGGTTTTTTAGGTTTAACTGAGCAGCGCAATGTTTACCGTAGACCAGTAAGTCCATGCGTAGACCGACAGAAAGTTGTATCAATGTTTCGGCTCTGTGCCTCCTCCAACAACAGTGGGTTTTTTGTGTAGGGGGGGGGGGGGGGGTTCACCCTAAGATGGATACACCACTGTTTAAGTGATTATATTATTTTGATGTGAAAAATTATAATTATTCAATTTACTTAATCTCTCATACCAATGCCTGCATGTCTGCAGTACTGGTAATGTACACCTGCTCCATTATAAACGCACCATGTTAGTAATTAAAGTAGAAATAAAGTGATTTGAATTCATACTGGTAATCATTCAAGTGGAATTGCTAAAGAACTCTCTGTTCATCAGGTGATCAATTTCGTCACGTGACCGTTCTCACATTCATATATGCACGTGCATTGAAATAAGGGCAATACTGATGAAAACCAATCTCAAGTAAAGGAATTTCACAAAGTTCAATCAAAAGTCTGTTCATTACATAATTTCAATAGCGACATGCTCGCAAATATCTTGAAGAATCCTCTTAATACCTCAGACACACCGCCAAACCATATCCCGACCTGCTCCAAAATAAACTTTTGGTTTTCCAATAGCGTAATGTAATATTTTGTCTTAGTTCGGTCTGGTACCGGCCTGGTATCGGTCTCGTCGTTTGACTACGGTATTACGGCAATTTTCATATAGCCAATATAACATCTTATTCGGATAACGTAACTCATTGTCATGATTACACAATGCAAAGTTATTGAAATTACCTTAGATTGATTCTTGAAAGTTTTTGCGATCGTGCTCATTATATAGAATGCAATGAAAATCCTGTAATTAATTAACATACCTGTGCCATGTTGTGATATCAAAGTGTACAGTTGACTGATAACAGACTATGAGTATACTTCACGGGGGTTTTACCGATCACGCACGGCTCTCATCCAATCTAGACAGACGTTTGATATAGATACCTCACAACGGACACGACCTGATGACCAGCAACTAATTAACTCCGTCAAAGTTTGAGTGAGTCTTGTCTTGTCCAGCCTGACTGATCAGTGTTTTAATAAACTCGCCATACAACCGCGCACCAATCACTGTCACAACACAACAGGGTAACATGATCAGAGCGCTAAACCATGTGCACGTTTTCCCGCCAAAAAAATGCATCGAATCTTGAAGCGGGGCAGACGATGGTGACCGCTGCTATGGGGAGTGTGACGGTGATACATAAGATACAGAGGAAGAGGAGAAGACAGAGCGAGGGAGAGAGAGAGAGAGAGAGATACGACCTCAAGATAGCAAACACGCCGCTCATACGTACGGATATGCACGCCGCATGTTTTAGTCTGCGATGCCAGACATTTTAGACTTTCTTCGAGTAAAACATTAATGGTCTGATGGGCACACGACAAAATCTTTGTTAAACAATTTCTCAATAGGCCATTTTCGTAATGTAACCAAATGTAATGCATAAGTGTTTGTAAAGTGCCTCAATACAAATTATTTCGTTCACCTGTTAGGAATAATAGTATTTCAATAGTCAGAATGCAACAGCATATATTAAGTGTTGCTAGGTAGGTCAAGACATAATGTTTGTCCAACCTGGCAACAACTTATGTATTGAGTTCGGATTCTGTCTATTGAAATACTATTATTCTTATCAGGTAAATGAAATAATTTGTATTGAGGCACTTCACAAAGACTTATGCATTAAATTTGGTTACGTTACGAAAATGGCCTATTACTGGAATCCAAACAGATTGTAACGGTCGGTGGTATTGTTTGTATTCATTTCATTTTTTACAATAGGCCTCTGCCAATCTGTCTTTCGATCTATCCATATTCCAAGGATTATCTGGGTGAATAGAGATTCTGTTCATTGACATCTGGTAATAAAATGGCCACGGGTACAGCATATTTACGATACAGAGCCATTTTAAAGAATACTTTAAATCAATCAACTGACACATTAGGACATTGCGAGCAGCATAGACCCATTTCACAAAGCCTTTTTTTAATGACAAACGACAAAATCCAGTGACGAATCTGCTGATAACCAATCAGAAGCAATGAATTCTCTAGCTTATAACAAAACCTTTCATTTGTCACCGATGACAAGTTTTGTGTAATGGGGCCCAGATGGTAGTATACGTAAATCTGAAGTAATGTCAGTAGGATGCTGACAGAAATACGTTTAAAGTAACAGACTAGCCGTGTGTTCGTCCAAAGCCCGTCATACCATTCAGCATATGTCAGATCTCTACCGCACTGACTCTACGTACCTAGATTGAATATTCTAAAACGACGACTGGATGTTATGCTAGAACTCTAATCGAAAAAAATAGCCTCAAGAAAATGTTCAACATAGCGAAGAGAACATGAATGTCGAAAACACGGAAGATAGAATAAGTTAAAGGTTTACATTTTGACATTTGACGAGAAAATAATTCATAGTACGTTCATATCTACCGAAGACATGGGAGCAGATCAAGTACCCGTATGTCCATTGTTACGTCATAAAACATAAGCACTGCCAATTCAAAGAAAAGACGATATGGTTTGACGGTCACTATTATATAATTTCAAAACAAAGGGTTGATGGTTTATCATTGTGCAAGAAAACTAACTCATTTGGAAATTTTGGACGAAGTAAGGTTTAACTTAGGTTTTATTTTAAAAAAAATGAGAAACTCTTATCCAGGCAAGTATGTAAGTTTAGTTTAGTCTTTTTAGTTCAATTTTCATAGAATTGTGGATCTTAAGTGTTAAAAAAACAACACACTTGAATTGTTTGATAAACGCAAGGAGAATGGTATTACTGAAAAAAATTCACTGAATCATTTTAAATCTCAATTAGCTATTCGTTCAATTGAATTCAAGGTAGCCTAGCTATTATCGCATCACACCTTCCCCAGATTTGTATGCGTTTATACATTTTGTTCTGTTCAAGATCTTCAAGAGATATCTTAGCACTGTTATTCGTTATACCTCCCAGCTGACAAAGGTTTTACCATTTCGAACTTTTTAGTCTCGTTGATTTTCGCTCGGCATGTTCGATTATCTATTCAGATTGTTCAATCAACTCTTTATTTCAAGTTGTCACACAAATAGTCTCCATGTGATTTATTGTACTTATCATAGAATAGATATATCCAAGGTTTGAAGATTATTCAACTTTTCTAGCGCAAGACAAATCTATACAGGTGTTAAAAGAGTTGTCATCAAGTTAATTAAGACCGGAATTTTACAAATTGTACAAGGCAATCCGCCCATCGACAGGTGCCTATTGTTTTGTACAAAAGTGTTCATGTGGCAAACGAGCGATCATGCAGAGAAGCGAGGAAAACAACCGAAGAGTTAAGCCTGCATTTAACTGTTAATTGTTATATAAATAATGCCATGAAGCAGCAAATTTACTCGAAGCACACTACTGCTCTTAAATCTAGAGTGGCAAATGTAATTAAATGCATAATGACGTCATTACTGTGGCAGGGATTCGAATGCCTTGTAATCCACCATTATCTACAGTCAGGTGACTTGAACCACTACACCACATCCCCTCTACAAAAACCATGGTGCAATTACTTCAGGTAGTTGTAATTTTGTATTATCTCCTGCTTGGCTTGGCGGACTCATCCAGTTCCACTGAACAAATCTGGAAGCGCACACAGCACACATACGTTCTTCATTGAACACCTCTCCCTCGTGCCCATAGATCGATTCGAAGATAAAGGTTCTCTGATGAGATCGGGCTGTTAATTTCCTGTACCTCATGACACTTCGAGTTGTGCAAACGTATCTTGCAATCAAACTAGAAAGAGACAGAAGTTAACTGCTTGGGCTATCTCCAGGACTGTTAATAACGAAGGGTATACAATGCAAGAGAATGGAATCCTACGATAATGTATAGGAAAATAATTTTTTATTGATAACTGATGAATAACCATTTCAGCTAGCTTGTATTTTAATCGTACATTTCACATTTACATTAAAAAAAAAAAAAAAAAAAACATCAATAAACTAAATCTCCAAAGTTAAGTGAAAATTCATGATTAAAACATGGGAAAGAAGTTGAAAATTCTGGGCATCAGTGTCCGTCCTTGTCATAAATGTGTGTATCTGACTTTCACTGTCTTGACAAATTATTTTCGTTAAATAAATGTTGTGCCTTTCAAACTTTGCCGATCAAACTAGATAAGAGTTGCATTTATGAAAATTTAATCTAAAGGTAATTCCGCCTCATCTATTTTAACAAATATCCAGATGTCAAAATTGTGTAATAAAACAAACTATAATTTATGACGTTATTTACAGACATGAATCTCCTTGTCAAAATTAATCCCATCAAGATCTATGACTAAAGCTCTAAGTAAAATTACTTGATTAAAAACCCTCGACGAAAGGACTTTCGAAGGATTAATTACCTTAAAGGCTTGGGCAATCGTAAAAAAATCGGGAGTGAGTAAAGTGTTTAAATCGGTGAAATGCCGTTTGGTCTATGACCAGTTCGTCTACTACCCAATTAGACTATTCCCATATGGTCTACTCCAAGCCCCTCTTCTATCCTTTTAATAATAATTTTTGGCTATATTCTTTTTGTCTTATTTCCATATGGTCTAATCTCCAATTTGTCTAAAACCCTATCACTAAAAAAACCACGAACCAGAAATTTAACACTAGGAAATCCGAACAAGGCTCTAGGAAGAAAAAAAAAACGATTTCTACCATTTTTTTCTTCTTTTGTAAGTATTTTAACAGTTAGAATGTTTTAAATGAAACACAATATATGAGTTTTGCTATTGTTGAATTATCTTGAGAACGAAATATTGTAATCATTTCATCACTACATCATTGACATTACATTCATTATGAATTATGAGCACGAGGATGTTGACCGATTTACGAAGGAAAGCTCCTTCTTGAATTTATTGAAGTGGAAGCTAGCAGGTCTCATCTCATCTGTTCAATAAATAATGAAAGCAGCACCAATAACTTGTGTGTGTGTGGGGGGGGGGGCTCACATTAAAGCTAAAGACCAGTTATGGTCATGCGATTGCATTGTGAAAGAAACGTTGTGGAATCGATCAGAAAAGGTTGATCATCTAGCATACAAGTATTGGTGTGCATTTCAAGGTTCTGGAATCATCAAAATGATAAGAAATTCGGCCCAGTCTTGGTATTAAGTTACAAGCACTGTACACAGAAAGATGTATATGGGACTACACACACGTGCGTGACACGTTCGTTTATCTATCACACACCAATAGATAAACTAATTTACCAAATATATAAATTGGTAGGAGGTTTCCCGGCAAATTTTTTTTCATCATGTATTACCAGTCAAAACATATTCTTTCACATGATTGGTAATAAGAGCTTCCATTTTTTTTTTTTAATTGGGGCGTTTCCAATACTGGTCTTTACCTTTAACGTGGAACTGAATATGACTTCTACCATCAGGAAAATAAAAAGATACTGCAGGGATTTATCTCGTCATTTTAGCGGTGGTCCCTGGAGTTCCAACTGCATCTTCTAGATGAGTAGAATCCATTAAGTGAGGCAAGGCTTAATCCCTCCTGGTTTCTTACCCTCGATAGCTGTACGCAAACTGCCATATTCACATAAGAAACTTAACCATCTCGTTTCAACAAAGGCGAGTAAGGCTTTGATTCAATAATCTTACTCGAGTAGGTTGGATTTCATTCTCGTTTTAATAACAGTAAAATTCAACAATTTCAGATATTTAGGATTAAAGCGATGTCGTTTCAAATAAGAGAAATTAGAATCGAATGCAATAATGAAAATAGGCTTATATTAATGATAATAATGATAATTAAAACAAATGAAAATAGAAATAATAGAATTACGTTTATGTAAAGGGAAGGTTGTTAAGTAGAAATGTATGAGTTAACTTCATAATCATCAAATCAACCCTTAATCATGTTAACCTCATTTCAAACTTACCTATGAGTATGTATCGGTTATTTCGCTTTTAATGTAACGATATTTTTAATATCTTTGAGACATTCGACCAGCAAAAAACGTCTTGTTTAAAATGAATAGGCAAGAAAGAAGAAAAGAATGCAAGAACAATGAAGAATAGTAATAACAAGAAGAAAGAAAACAAGAAAACAAGAAAAACACAACAACCCACGCCCCAACCCTCGTGTCACTACAATTAACGAACAACGCAGGAGGTATGCATCTCATGACACCCCGCCCCTCCTCCCTCTCCCCACCCGTCCACATACTCGTGACAGGTGTTCATCGAGAACTGGTATGTACACATAAGTATGTTAGTGCATGTTTGAGGACACCTATGTTTGTAGGAATAAAACATCTCTAGGACGATATGGAAATCTTAACCTTTTCCCCTGCAAATAGACAACCTAAATCAACCTACACCTAATTGCTTTTAATTTCAAAAGATTTACATGATTCTCACACCAAGGAAACCCTCCTTTTGCCAGTGGCTGTTATTAAAAGTAAAGGTACGCACATACGCACCTCCATGCACATACACATATTGCCCTGAATTGCTCTGTTACAGCGAATCAACAGATGGCGTCCTTCCAAAAAAGAGATAAATCCTAATCAAGTAGCTCATCTTTTGGTAAAAACAAATTTAACATTGATTTTTCCTGTCTTAGACAATAAGTTCAGTTCAAATGTACAAGATTTTGTCAACACTTCGATTTTTGTTTGATTAACGAATTTATCAAATTGTTCTATGATAGTGATCAAATCGATATGCATGGTTTATTAAAATCTGATATGACAGAACGCTAATATTAAACAAAATATTCATTTTTAACTATTTCCCAATTTTAATGGAAGTCTAGTGACGTTAGCCTTTAACAGCTGATAAGTACAAATTTATCAAGTTGACTATCAATGACGTCTCGAAAAGTACAAGAAGCCCCTGTATTAAAGATATTTAGCTTAATTACAAGCCTAATTGAAATTTGCTGACTTTATTTGATCGTAGTATCAAATAAAGAAAATTAATAGCTTTTATGTTAAATCGTATCTCAAAGCACGTTACATCCATAATAACATTTCATTACCCAATTATTATAAATTGTGAAATTATCATTATGTTAGCTGATTAACAACGTGTCTAATGACAATCTGAATAGATTATCCTATAATGTGCGGTAAACGGATTGACTTTGCTATGACAGGTACTCTAGGAGTTTAACAATAATGCTAACATCATCTCTGTTTATTTGGTATTCTGTGCGAAGTAATTGCGAATATCAATGTGTATGAACATGATCAGAGAGAAGCCCTTAATAAAAGCCTATATTGAAAAGGAACAAAATATTTAAAAAATCAAATCAAACCGTTCATATTACAATAGCAAGCATTCTTGTATAGAGGCCTACGTATACAAGTCCACAAAACATCGGTTTCTTTACATTCAGATGTTGGTTGTATCCTTAAAAAAGAGGTGACGAAACTATATATGTTACAAAATTATGACTTTCAAGAAGTCAAACAGTAGGAGAAACAGACGATATTCGTTGGTTCGTTGTATTCATATCAGCTTGATTATTCTGACGGTAATATATATGTCTTGTTTCGCCAGGTTAGCCTCATCAGTATAAATTCTCTTTTCCCTGAGGGCGCTTTAATTATATCATTATCCTGGCTTTAGAATTCAAGGATATTCTTTCTACCTTGATCAATACAGCCTACTACTACATGAAAACTATATGGATACGAATTAAGAACAGTTTAATGCCATTATACTTCAACTAGCAGGACCCGCGGAAATCCGCGGGATTCTAGAGGGGGGCGGAGGGTGTAAATAGATATATAGAGACTGTCTAAATTAAAACCACCAAGAACTTTATTTGCCATTCAGGCCATTACAAAAATATAAATGTTGGCGTCCCCGCCCGCTTCCTTTTTGGGCCGCCTCCTATTTTTTTTTTTTTTTGAATTTTTTTGATTTTTTTTTGAATTTATTTATTTTTATTTCTTGAAAGAAAAAAAACATGAAAAGCACTGCTAAAATGTATTTCTGATTTAGAAAAAAAAATAAAAAATTGCCGGCCGCCATCTTGAAAAGCCCGAATGTCAGGGAAAATGTACGGAGCAGCCATTTTGAAAGAAAAAAAAAAAGAAAAAAAAAGGGCCTCCTCCTTCCCATTTTTCAAAAAACAGGACGCTAAACATATACTTCAACTAGCAGGACCCGCGGAAATCCGCGGGATTCTAGAGGGGGGCGGAGGGTGTAAATAGATATATAGAGACTGTCTAAATTAAAACCACCAAGAACTTTATTTGCCATTCAGGCCATTACAAAAATATAAATGTTGGCGTCCCCGCCCGCTTCCTTTTTGGGCCGCCTCCTATTTTTTTTTTTTTTGAATTTTTTTGAATTTTTTTTGAATTTATTTATTTTTATTTCTTGAAAGAAAAAAAACATGAAAAGCACTGCTAAAATGTATTTCTGATTTAGAAAAAAAAATAAAAAATTGCCGGCCGCCATCTTGAAAAGCCCGAATGTCAGGGAAAATGTACGGAGCAGCCATTTTGAAAGAAAAAAGAAAAGAAAAAAAAAGGGCCTCCTCCTTCCCATTTTTCAAAAAACAGGACGCTAAACATGTTTTTTTTTTAATTTGGCCTTATATTTAAAAAAAAAAACGATCCAACTGTACCGGTAGTTATTCTTTAAGCCACTGGAACTGCGTAGAGTTCCGTAGTGTGGCGTACCGACTACGCAGAAATTAGGCTGCGTATTAATGGGAAAATAGTCCCTGCGTAGGTTATGCGTAGGCTGGCGTACAGGTTTGCTTATGGTTGCTTACTGTGTGAAAGCTTTTACTGCTTTGTCGATCTGGCATAGGGTAGCGTACTGTTGCGTAGGCATGTAGCGTAGTGTTGCGTAAAAAGGCGTACTTTCTGCGTCAAGTTTCTACGACGAAAGTACGCGAACAAAATTAAACATGTTGAATTGTTTTCGTTCATCTTGCGTACCAGTTCCGTAGTGTGGCGTACCGACTACGCAGAAATTAGGTTGCGTATTAATGGGAAAATAGTCCCTGCGTAGGTTATGCGTAAGCTGGCGTACAGGTTTGCTTATGGTTGCTTACGGTGTGGAAAGCTTTTACTGCTTTGTCGATCTGGCGTAGGGTAGCGTACTGTTGCGTAAAAAGGCGTACTTTCTGCGTCAAGTTTCTACGCCAAAAGTACCGGTATGCGAAAAAAATTAAACATGTCAAATTGTTTTCGTTTATCTTGCGTACCCCTTTCCGTCCCTCAGCATATAGTAACGTAGGCCAGCGTAGTTGGTACGCAATACTACACAACTCTACGTATTTACCCCACGCCAATTAAAGACCTGTCAGTGTCACAAATAAAGTATTAAAAATATGCTCATCAGACCCTAATTAAATGCCTAAAACCCCTGAGCTTTCGGGGGTTTATAGCCCCTTGAAATCCGTGGACCCCACGCCTATATACACTCAACCCGCTGCGATCTAACTGACCCCCCCCCCCCCCACTTTGAAAAGCGTTTCTTGGAGCCTTCATGTAACATTAAAGAATGGTACATGGTGATGCAGATTTGTTCTGCACCCCCCCCCCCCCCCCCAAACAATGTTACTCATTACGCAACTGATTGTTTTCCAATGCATGAAGTCACATGCTTCTGTCTGGTTGATATTGAACTATTATTATATGCAAATGTACAATTCATAACCTTATTTAATGCTTTCTTGTAATTTACTGTAAATATAAGAAACAATGGATAGATAGACGTATGTGTAGTTGTATAGTTGTACGAATATTGGCCTGCTTGGCCCCCCAAACTCTTCGACTCTAGCGCAGCTCAGTCAAAGCATCTTGGTCAAAGCGCCCCGGCCGCAGCACCGTGTATACTGTATGTACGTGTTGACTGAAGTTAGCTTGCGACTGAACTGTCAGTCCAATGGTTTTCTTGTGAAAACTTTCCTTTAGAAAATGATAATCAAAATTCAGTATACATGTCCGTAATAATCACAAAATAAGCTTTGATTTCATACCTCCATTCACGAAAACTATATAAAAATCGCGGCAATCATGATGGAAATAGGTCTCTAAGTTTGGACGTCGACGGGAATTAGCCCCGTGTATCAGCTCTGGCTCGTGCAGCGCAGCTAGTACAAAGCACACCCTATAGCAAGACGCTTTACTCTCGGTGATCCCGCCCTTTGCATAGAGCATTTAATACGCAACATAATGTGAGTTGTTGGTCAGCTGTTGTGTGTCTCTTTTATAACTGCAAAGAAGAGAATATCATATAGAAAGATACCTAACACGGGGTAAGTCGTACCCATTCAGCGTGCATTTAATACGCAACTTAATGTGAGTGGACAGTCATTGGTCGTGTGTCTACGGATGTAATGTTGAATATCCATGAGGTATCTCTGTCGTCACGCATATCCTGCATTATGTATATCGCGTCTGTTTTCGCCCTGGACGTCGACACGGAGGAGGACCTCGGGCGGAGTATAGCCGATTAGTGAGAGTAGACTCTCCCGCGGACGACGGCACCGGGCACGGGTACCCCGGGGGGAGGGTTCAGGAGGAGATAGCTGCACCAGCTTCGGTCGGCGATCTCATTAAAAAACAATAGAATACAAAGGCCGGCGGAGACGTCGCGCCCCCCGCGGAGCCTTAGCGTATTACTATTATAGATAGAAGATATAACTCCACCATTTCCATCAACATTTCTTTTTCAAGGCTTTAACATAATCTTATTAGCGAGGTAGAAATGAACGTTTGATATGATGCAGCCCCCCCCCCCCTAAAAAAAATGGGTAAAATTGGAATTCAGCATTGAATTTGCAGCATTAATTTTTTTTTCTTCTTCAATACAACAATAAAACATATCATTCTACTTTATACAAAATATACGACATCAATTACAAAACAAATGTGACAAATTCAATTTTAATTACATCAGGAAAAGAAAATAGTCATATATACAAGAAAAAACTACAGTTAAACCAAATACCAAATCATTAAGGAAAAGGTGTAGAATTAAATGAATCCCCTTACACCTCCCGTGACATATATAAGGAAAAATACAGCCAAGTATCAGTGGATGAATGGAGTTGATCGAAAGAGTGTAATTTATACATGGAAGTTAAAACAATTAAAAGAAGAGTACAATACAATTGTGAGCATTATGTATGAACATTATATCATTGTAGTTACAAATAATTCGAGAAAGAATGATCTCATCAATACAAAGCCCATCGCAATCTATGCGATCATGACCCGATTTTTAAAAGAATTCGCAAAAGCAGTTTGTGTTGAAATTCTTGAAATTAAAAACTCTAAAATTGTAATGATTGAGGACCCCAAAATTCATATGAAAAATAACATCTTAATTTTTAAAGTCATGACATGCTTCCTTGGAGGAAGCAAAGCTAAATCGGCTCAGAATCGTAGTGACGTCAGACCAGGAGCACGATTGCTACGATTTGAACCGATTCTACTTTCATTCTGACTAGGTGAGTTAAATGCACTATAATCCCGGTTTTTAATAGCCTTATCATTTAATAAAAAATATTATGCTTCTTGAGATATCCATATCTCGATGAATTGTAATTTGTTCGATAATCGGATCGCAGGAGGTTGATCATGCAGTGTGCGGTTGGCTTTACATTACGCGGCATTATAATAGTCCCATTTCACGATTTGCCGTAGCGGTAGTAGTATCAACCTAGCGTTCGTTTTGTTGTTTGATATGAAAACACGATTGCTATTACCGGGACATATTCACTGGTCCATAGCACCTATCTCTAGGTAATCAGATGATAATTGATCTGCATAATTGAGTAGTTTGACACCGAATTTTGGATCAGATGGTCGTGAATGTTACAGGTCTCTAGGGGATCAGCATAGACACACCACCTAAATGTCATAACATCTTCGTCTTCTTCATTCTTCTTCATTCTCCTTTATTCGTCTTCTTCGTCTTCTCTATTCTTCTTCATTCTCCTTTATTCTTCTTCTTTATTCTTCATCCTCTTCTTTTCTTCTTCTTCTACCTGGCCCCGTTATTCTTTTATCATCATATATAAATGTCTCGCGAGCCTGACATGATCATATTAAGCTCCTCATTATTATAAAGCGCTCCGTCGGTGTATGATATGCAGGGCTAATAATATACATTATTTTACTGGGTCATGAAATCATCATACTACAGGGGTTTCCTTACATGCAGAGAAAATGCACCCGTAAGTGATATAAGGATAGGCATCGGTTCGCATACAGAAAGGTACAGTGGAGACAGGAAGGGAGGGAGAAGGAAGGGGGAGAGGGGAAATGGGGAGAGGGGGACAAAGAGGAGGCAATTGGGCAGAGCCGAAAACAGAGATAGATTTGAACAAAATAAATAGAAAGTCCGATATATATACACAAAACCACAATAAATATTGTATACAATATTTTCTCGAACTCAGAGTTGGATTTAATGTTTTCTTCTAGATAGATGTATAGATAGATAGTTTTAACGAAATAGAGAGAGAGAGAGAGAGAGAGAGAGAGAGAGAGAGAGAATGAACCATAAACAGAGTGAGAGAGGGGGGGAGAGAGAGAGAGAGTTAGACAGAGAAGAAAGGCGAAGAAGAAAGTCGACGGAAGTCGTGCTGTCACCATTTGTAGAAGAATATTGTCCGCCAAAAAAAAAGGTGGAGGGAGAGGGCGTGGGGGGGAGGGGGGGTGGGGGGGGGGGGAGAGCTGCTCATGCAGATCAAATGACTGTTGAATACACTTAGATAGTGTGTCGTATGATAATAAGAAAATCTCTTGCTTCACTACATATTACCTGATACGCTGCCTGGAAGTCTGACTTGACTAAGATCTTCTTCTCATCATCCGTTAGTCTTCCTGTTAGTCGTCCCCATAGATTCCCAAAATTACAATCACGGCAGTACTTGGTCACACCCGCTACAACAGCCACCGTTCCTAGAGTAACTCCAGAAACGACTAGAGCAACGGCTATCAATGGCATCTCGATGGTTTCTGCCGAGAAAACGGTTAGGTATAATGCATAATCAATTATTCATAAACATCGACAATGCCATTGCTTACTAAGCTAAGCCTTTCGCTTTACACAATTTTACTGCATTGGTTGGTTGTGTTTTAACAAAACTTTACATTTTTAACTGCATTTACTAAGAAACAGTTTCCATAACAATATACTAAAAGTTAGAGAACATTGAAACTGTGGAACAATGTCTAATTTGCATAGATCCAAAATAGCTGCCATTAAAGACATTGATGTGTTCAAGCTGTGAATCTGAGACTCATGAAACTTCAAAAATACCGGGAAAAAATAAAAAAATGTAAGTCTCAATTGCATTTACTGAAGGGATAGCTCCCACATTGAAGCTGTGGAACAATGTAATAATAACATATTTGTTACTTAAACGTAATGCACTTACAACCAATATGAGTACCAACTCTCCTCCCATATAGAGCGACGGCCAGCGACATTATCTTCCGAATCAAACACCACCACGAGGTGCAGCCTCAATGCCATCATCATTACTATCAACTCCAAATATCCTCATCAGCACCATCGTCATCATCCGCACCATCGACATCATCATCGCTGCTCCCCCCTCCCCACCACCATCACCATCACCACCAACAACAGCAACAAAACAACATCATCACCATTGCCAATACCCCAGGATCACTACTACTATAACTACTGCCGCTAATACTACTATTTCTTCTACTACTTCTACTACTTCAAGTAATACTGCTTCTACAATTAATGCTACTGCTACTATTACCACTAATACAACGTTACGTGTATTATTACCACTGCAACTCCTGCTGCTGCTGCTCCTCCAACTACTACTATTACTCCTAATACTACTTCAACATCAAATTATTACTGTTGATGCTGCTACTTCTATGAAAGTTAATATAACACCAGGAGAAAAAAGGATCTATGTATCATTTTTCAAATTTGTATTGATCTCGATTCTAAACGACTGATAAAACACTATTTAACAATTTCAAGTATCTCCATAAAAAGATATGGCAGGCATATTATCGTGTGTGATGTGACGTGGTTCTTTAACGTCGGGAAGAGGATGAAGGGTAGTGGGTGTGCGACGATTCGCATGATTTGCTTATCTAATTGAAGATAGAGTCAGGAGATATAACCATGAATGTCACAGGCCATGACGAGAGAGAGAGAGAGAGAGAGGGGGGGTAGAGGGGGAGGATAGATAGAAAGAGATGAAGATAACTGAAATATCATATTCAGATTTTAGATTCAGATTCAGATTCAGATAAATGTTATTGGTTCATTTTGGAAATTCAGTTGTTGGCATTACATAAAGCACATGAACAATATACAATAGAGAATAATATACACAAATAGATAATACAAAGTAGCAAATGTACAGTGACATATTCATATGGAAACACGGATATAAATCGTTTTTTACACAGTGGAATAATATAAGAGAATAGGATAAATAAATAAATAAATGGACTCACAACACTTTTGTTATTATAAAGTAGATATTATGCATATTATGTAAATGTATATATAAAGACGTAATGTATGTCAAAAATTCGTGAAGTAATACAAACTGTTTGATTTAAAGCATGAATCTTCTCTTCTCCATCATTTAATGGGTTATTATGTATATCGGTATCGGAACCCTTTCGATTAATCTGTATTTAAGGATATTTAAAATCTAGAGGAAACTGAGAATACGCACACACACGCAAAAAAAAAAAAAAAAAACGCACAATCAAAAAGACACTCATGTCTTTGGCTACACTTTGGTTAATATTTTTATTTACCAATTCAGTATTTTTATTATTATTATTGTCATTGTTAGTTTTATTTTATAATGATTATGATTATTTTTTGTATTTTTATGTTTTAACGATATAAGTTTAGAAATAGATAACACAGAAATTAAACTATGCTTGATAAATTAAGCTTTACATCGTACTAGAATAGGTAAAGACTAACCTGACATTATGATTGCCTGATAAAACAAATTTTACTTTCAGGGCTACAGCTCCTAATCATTTCTTCATTGAAACATAATCAATGTAAACTACATGTGTTGCTGAATGTATGCTTAATTATAAACAGCGGTAATAAGGCAAACGAGCCACGTTTATATCCATGGTTATGAGCACAGACACGAACTGTGTCACCCGACTAGCATGTTCAGATTTAATGAATGGCAATCTGCTATCATTCATTGTACGTTACCTTTTATGTGTCTATTGTTCATGTTCTATATAACATTGTATAACTTCGTCAGCCGGTTTTTAAATGAGTTACATACTAGATATATTCTAGTTCACTGATACATTTTTCCTGTTATACCGTTCTATACATGTTTTAGTATAGAAGGCAAAATGCTATACGTAATAGTACTCATTGAAAAGTATTTCGGATGAACACTTAATTCATTGCCTATAAACTCTCTTCCTAAAGCTT
>JAVYIG010017316.1:0-26820 GCA_035222895.1 Strongylocentrotus droebachiensis
TGGCAACTGCATGTATGTATGTATGCACTGTAAGCTTCATTGTGCTACAATATGCTCATGTGAACATGTAAAACAAAGATATGTGAAACAGTTGAATATTAATGTATGCTATTTATGACTGAAAGAAGGTTGAATAAACAAAAAGTGTTACTGCGTATTTATGTTTGACTTTTTTTTATTTGTTTATTTGTGAAATTAGTACTTTTATGAGTTTGTATGAGCAGTTATGAGTTTGTATGAGCAGTTGTTATGAGTTTGTATGAGCAGATGTTATGAGTTTGTATGAGCAGTTGTTATGAGTTTGTATGAGCAGTTGTTATGAGTTTGTATGAGCAGTTGTTATGAGTTTGTATGAGCAGTTATGAGTTTGTATGAGCAGTTATTAGTTTGTATGAGCAGTTATGAGTTTGTATGAGCAGTTGTTATGAGTTTGTATGAGCAGTTATGAGTTTGGAAGAGCAGTATAAAGTGCGGTGAAAGTTTCAAGCTCTTTTAAATTTCATGGGCCCTTGGTGATGATAAATGCACAATAGTAGAAATGAGTAAACTTTAACCTTAAAAACGTTTTCATTACAATCATTCATGTGTATCCAACATTTTTCAGATCAAGTTGCATTTGTCAATGGTACTTGCTTTAGGGAGGAAAAATGATTTACTGCGTTTAATTTTGTTGTTGGGGGAGAAGGGTGTTGGTGTTCTCTCTTCTCTTCTCTTCTCATCTCTTCTCTTCTATCTCTCTCTCTCTCTCTCTCTCTCTCTCTCTCTTTCTCCTCTCTCATTTGTCTGTCTCCACTCTGATAGGATCAAGAGTTTAATGAGATAATCCTGCAAAAATGTTTATAAGAAAGTGTAGCCATCGATCCGGTATACATATCAATGTCATTTGTGTGTGCCTGTATGAAGCAGAACTAATGTACACGTATAATAAAGGTGGCATGGAGGATCTGGGCATTACTCCGTCAAACCAAGGCCTTTCCTTGTTTGTCCAAGGTGTTTTCCCCGGGATTTTCGGACACGGCAACAACAACAAAATATATAAATGAATTTAAAAAAAAAGATAACTTGATCCTCTACCACCTCCACTAGTACTACTAATACTTCCAACCCACCACTACCACCACCACCACCACCACTACTACTCCTCCTTCTTCTCCTACTACACGTACTACTAGTACTACGACGACGACGCCGACTTCTATACTTTTACTACTCCTACTATTACTACTACTACTACTACTACTACTACTACTACTACTTCTACTACTATACTACTACTACTACTACTACTACTACTACTACTACTACTACTACCTATTACTACTTCTACTTCTATTACTACTTCTAGTACTACTACTACTACTACTATACTACTACTACTACTACTACTACTACTACCACTACTATTACTACTACTACTACCACTACTACTACTACTACTACTACTACTACTACTACTACTACTACTACCACTATTATTATTAATACTAAAACTTCAAGATTAGTAATAAATTATTCGACCGATATATTATTATTTGTTCAAACGGAAGCCTAAGTCAATGTGAAAATATACTTTGTGACAGATTTTGTACACAAATTATTTTCCTATCGTATCGCTGAGGTGATCCATCCAGTCATTATCCCTCCGACCTCCATAGAATCAACACTTTGAATACCATCTCATCAAGGATAACATTCTGTGGGGTTATAGGGCGTATATAATCATTTCCTTTTACAGTTGGGTAGATAATATTATTCCGGTCAGTTATAAAGCATTCTAAAACCGATAATCCCATCTTATAAAATGAGACATAAACTAATTACATGTCTGGCGACTGATGTTTTTTTTTTTTTTGTGATCTATTTTTTGTTGTTGCAGTGTCACAGTTTGGAATACATGACTTTTACATTTGGGATTGTTTAAAATAGTTCCACCCAAGAAGGGGGGGGGGGGGGGTGCATGCTCCAATAATTGCGAAATAACCAATATTCTGAGAGTGAAGTGGAAATAATTTTTTGTTTATGTTATAAAACCATAAGGCAACAATTTGTGCATTGAAGTTTGTCGAACAATTCTGTTATATTGTGCTTAGCCAGTGAGTACGTGTCGCACATTCGGTATTAGGGCTACGCGTTGAATAATAATGACCAGAAACAAATGTTGGATTTCATATTATCGATATTCTCATGTATTTATCACAATCAAGGTACTTTGAAAATATATATAAATTACAGAACTTCCGATTAAGATATAATTCATAATCGTGAGAACAACACTTATATAAACGTTATAATGTGCTTCAAACACAATATCGGTTAGGTATTCTATTGCCATCTAAGTGACAATAAAAACATAAATATCGCAAAGTCTCATAAAACCAAACTTTAAATATTAAAACGTGGATTATTTGAAGTGTGATATTAATTATACGATCATTGATGATATTTTTCCTAAGTTTTCGAGGTATTCAAGAAATTGACATCTGCAATATCCATCATTAACCCCCAGTTAGACCACTATCATGACTATTGCAACAGATATATTACTTTAAAGGTGCGTCACCAAAACAAAACAAGAGAGGGGAGAAAGAGAGGGAGAGAGAGAGAGAGGGGGGGGGGGGGGGGGGGGGAGAAGAGGGGGTGGGCAAGAGATAGAGAGAGAAAGAAATAAGGGAGAGGGAGAGGAGACAGAGACAGAGAGTGTGTGTGTGTGTGTGAGAGAGAGAGAGAGAGAGAGAGAGAGAGAGAGAGAAATGATACGGACGTATACACCAACCACAGACCACTAACAGACTATAACCAACCGTAAACCGACAAAATAGTTTTCTAATCGTGATAATATAATTTTGTGACCAATATTTTCGGTCTCATCGGTGTATACATTGGTGTTTAATATCTAAACCATTTTACCCCAGTCACACCGCTAAACCGACTCCAAATCGACCAAAAAATGACCGATTCCGTTTCGGGAAATGTAACCCCACCCCCTTAAACAAAACAATGTTTTCAATGTGATATGGTTATTCTGGGGTTCAAACCTGACAATCAACTTTGCTTTTGTCCCCCCCCCCCCTCCCCCTCCGCATACCGGTTTATTTATCATTTCTAGCTTTGTCACTGACTTGTTTATCTTTTTATGGATGTATTCCTGTGTATTATATAAAGTACATTATATCATATTTGCACGTTTTTTAAATATTTTTTAACTGGAATGTGGAGCTAAAGTGAAATGAAATGAAAAATATAATGATTTCTTCTTTGGTCTAATGCCAATCTGATGTCGATCTCATCGGTTTCGTGGGTGTGACTAACTTCTATAGGTTTCCTCAATCACAATTTTATTCACTGAAATATAGAGTTGTCCATGACTGTATAGATAATAGGGGTTAAGGTAATAGGCCTTCCCCATTAAAACAAAAACCTTTTGTAAGCTATTAGGCCTATTAGCTAATAGCACATTACATAGCCATCATTATCATGACTAATGCTTACATACGAGACGCTACTTTGCTAATATGCATGCATGGCAGCGATAAGTGCGGTCTTATTTGGCATCACACGTAAGAGTGTCACATACTCATAATATAGGAGTGACTTTTATACAAATGAAAGTGAATGTACAACGATCCCATTGCGTTGAATTATTGACTATACACTTACGCTAATAGCTTTCACAACCACAGGTTTAAACAGGTTGATATTTAGTAAAGATGAAATGTAATTTGTCAGCTTTTTCATTCTTTGTTTGTCAGTTTGGAAGAATATCATAGAGTAGAAATGACCCCTGAAAAGACATACTGCTCTTCCAATGCCCTTATACTTTATTTTTGTGTAAATGTGACGATAAATAGTTTGGACCAAACTTTCACATGATGATGTGTGTAGTCAAGATTCGAGATTTATTTTATCCAATACTCGCAACCTTTACGGGTGAATTGGTACTGAATTTACATATTTACAAAACATTTAAGAATTACAAACAGAGGGAACAAAAACAGATCCAAGTAAAATACAATGACAGAAAACAGTGTACACAAATTGCAAGTATAAAATGACAATAATAGAAATTAATTTAGAAATGGGAACCAAGAGAATTCTATTAAAGTATAGGAACCAGTTGAAATTAATTTAGAAATGGGAACCAAGAGAATTCTATTAAAGTAGGAACCAGTTGAAATTAATTTAGAAATGGGAACCAAGAGAATTTTATTAAAGTAGGAACCAGTTGAAATTTATTTAGAAAATAAAAAAAATCATATTTAAAAAGTTAAAAATAGAGGGGAAAAACACATATCGAAGCAAAATACAATGACAGAACCAAAAAAAGTGTACAAAAATTGCAAATTTAAAATAACAATAGTTCTAGAAATGGGAAACCATCTATGTGTTCAGTGCATTTGATTAATAGAAAGATTAGGGTATTTCATTGAGAAATACTTGATCACACGCTTGATTGGTCGAGGTCAGGTCAGTCTATAATAGAGCTTGACCCACCACTATAGTGCTTGACCCACCACTATTACGTGCAATAAAATTATTCCACTGCAAATCTGCAATGCATTTCAGTAAGTTCCCCTAAACGCCATATTAAAACTCTCAAGAAATCCAAGAAAATATAGCGATTAATCGCGAACTTTGTGTTACGGCACCCAGTTTTTCTATAGGCCTACTAATATATACATAATCAAGCCCCGCTCCCGGTATCTTTTGCAATGAAATCGCATGCCAAGTACTCTTCGGTCATTGGCCCAGCTGTTAAAGCAATAACAAAAATGGTGCCTTGTTTGCAACAGCTAGGCATTACCCTTATTCATTATGATAATGCAAGAAGGGCATCGTAACTAATGCGGTGGGCGGATACTTTGTGATTAATTATAAATAATACCAAATGCGCTATTATTTATAGCTTCAAGGTTAGGAAGCCAGGCTGATTACAAAATTAATCTTCATTAATTTTTGTTTACACAAATGCCATTATTAAATTGGACGAGTAGACCTAGAGCAAATTCTAATAAAGTGGATTTTATATTGCTCGGTCATCAGGTAAAGAGCAGATATAATTAATTTTTTGTATCATTATTGTTAGAATGACCTATTTCCAGCTACGAGAATACAGACGAATCACGTGTATTTGAGATACTTAGGCCTATACAACATTGAACGGCTTTGAACGAGATCCAAGGTTATATCCCACGAGCTGATAAGCATATTGCACGAGTCGGCACGACGAGTGAAATATGCTCAAAGAGAGTGCGATATACCCTTGTACCTCAAGAAAGAAAAGATATACCGTTTTTCCTGGCCAACGCAAATCATTTCATACAAACGATAAGGTAATATAAGCCTAAGGCATGAATTATGTATATTTTAGATATTGTAATATTCTGGATTTATAATTTAATACATCGCTTAAAACAACAATGATGTCTCTGATCTTGTTCTCCTTTAATTTGGGTTCATTCCAACCAACATTATTTGGAAAGGAAATAATATTTAGAAAAGTGTTGAACGAAATATTACAACACCCCCCCCCCCCCCGCACACACATTAAAAACAATGTATATACATTTTCCACTCCCTAGAGCCTAGAGAGAATTCCAGCGAGGTGCCGTTTTAAATATAACATAATTCAAGGTAAAAATACGGATATATTCATTATAACTTTCCAGTGTATAATTTATAATTAGCTTTAATGAAAGAGAGTGGAGAAGAAAGAGAGAAAATTGAATAATTGCACTGTTTCCATTAATTTATGATTTTTCAATAATGCATTCCGTCATATGAAACGACTTTATGTAACTAATTTGAGAATTGGTGTTAGTAATGTACTCCGATAACTAACCACAATATTTGACTCACTTCGTTTGATTATTTAGTCATTTTGGTGAAGGTAAGGTGGGGCTTCAGTAGTGACAATTAAACATCTGACAAATTTAACACTTTGAACAAACAATATTTATTGATGAAGTTCTATTTCATGAATGTTACTTGTGAGGTCCGGAGCACCCTTAACAAACAAAAAAGGGACCTCTATATTTGCCTGATTTGAACCCCTTTATCACCTGATAAGTTGTCTGAGGGGTGGTTGTTTTTCATTAATTTTGGAGGAATTAGATCTACCCCCAAATTTTGCCAAATCTCGAAGCCGCCCCTGCTAGATTTGATTCTCTCCTACCAATATTTACAACTCAAGAACTCATTCTCTTTCTCCTTCATAAATTACGACATGTACAAGAGTCGTCATTGGGGCGTGTGTCTCGTTTCTGTTGGATTTGATATACATGTATACATTGCTAGTCCATTTGTAAGGGGTCTAATTCAAAGAAAAGAGTCCTTTGTTCGTAATATTCTTGCTGCGGAGCTTGCAATTATCTTTATCCATTACAACTTGGGAAATCATTACGTTGATTGGTTGTAATTAATACACATCGCTTGATATACATCACTCTTTTCATCAGAGATTATTGCAAGGGCATAATTGCGAATATAATTGTTACCAATTTCACCAGTTAGATGAGTTCGTTGCTTTTTAACCATTATAAAAAATACTCGATATGTTACAATAAATAGTTTGCTAACATCAGTGGAAGGCATTATTGGATAATGATACAAACAAATTGAAATTGCCAATAATTTCCAACAAGATACATAAATTCACACACATTCACGGCACCGTGAAAATAAATACAGTGTATTTCAAAAGGTTATAGTCCTTTTCGTCCATAATTCCCAGAGCTGTTTCATATGCAACATTGGTAGATGAAAGACGGTGTATAATTGATGATAACTTTCCATTTCCTTCTCTCCCATTGGTAAAGGTTGCTTTGATTGCTTGCTCAGATCTGAAGCAATAAATCCTTTCTGGTTTGTCAAGTCTAACCCTGCTTTCAAACAACACATTCCTACATAGACATCGGACCAAGGAAACAGTGGTGTGTCCCTACACGCTTTCGAGATCTTCTGTGCCATGTCCATTGAGAACATGTAAGCAGGGCCCGTGAAAAAAGGCGGGAACTTTCTTCTCGGCCATAAATGGACGGGTGTGAAGAACTTTCCCCATTCGCTCTTGGGATCGCGTACAATCGCGTGCGAATGGAGATCACCCATGCTAAAGGAATTCGTCGGAGCCTTAAGAAGGACGTCAGCGATCATGCGCGTGTTGACCAGGACGTCATCGTCCAGCTTCATCACGTATTTCGCGCGACTGCAAAACGTCGTCGACCATTTGAATCCCATCACGGTCTTGAGTGTCATGTTTAGGTAATCGTCGATGAAGTTCTCCTGGACGATATCCCCGAAGATTACGGACTCGTCCCGTAGTCGGGATTGCATAATGATATCATCGACCGCTCCTACTGAGAAAACGAGACGCATGGTTTGGTTATGATTTCTGTAGAATGGCCATGAATCCGCTCTAGCGAAGGTATTCCGTATTAAATTTCTCTTGAGAAAATGATCAGGAGCGGAGTTCACAAAAATCACCAGCACGAGATCCTCACCTTCGGATTTTCTCTTATCACACCAATCGGTAGGATTAATGATGTAAGAGTAGTTGTGTACATCTATCCTACGCACCCAGCTCTGTACACCACGTTGGATTCGGGCCACATTAGCTAGATGGTTCGTATCCGAGGCGTGTTTCAAGCATTCCGGAGCTGTGTCGATTAGGGTTGCATTGATGTCTCGACGGCTTAACGATAAACCACTCTGAAGCAAACGATCTCGTACGAAACACAAAACCAACAAACAGAAAGTCACTTGAAAGAAGAGTCTCTTCGGTATCCTCATTGTACTAACAGCCATTGCACAGTGCACTCCTAAACGGCATAATTCTCTTAACGCATTGCTAATGGTTACATGTAAATACTTGCAAGCACGGGACCCTGTTTGAGTACTGCATCTATCTTGTGACTTGCCCTTTTCCCCACAATCCGGCTGTTCCAATTATATGTTTAGAGCTCCCTTCCGTAGCTTCATCGACTTCGCGCATCGTTCTTATGATGACACATGCACCTGATGCCAACTCATTAATCACAACATCCGTAGTGATGATATTATATCGGAATGCTTGGGGTAATTTAAAGTTCAAATTTATTTGAGGAAAATTCAATAAAGGAATGTTTCATTAGTAGTGTTTCTGGGAAAGGCTTATGATAAGTTTCTTAGCCACCGCAAAGAAATTAAGGTCTATACTCAAGAAGAGAAACGAACAGTTTACTCAAATTGCAGCGAAAGTAAAAGTGTCGTCATAATTATTTGCAAAATAAAGTGAAATCAAATTAAACGTTCAAAGCAAGAATTAAAATCTTTAAGTACAAAATAATGTGGGGAGTCTGCAATAGCAGACCGTCCGAGACACGATTTTTTTGTTTACGATTGGACAGAAAATACTAAAGATCAACATTTGAAAGAATGTCCAAAATCATGATTTTTCATTTTTAGAACGAATATAAATTTATAGCTGATAAAGAAATTTCAATTGATATGGTTTTCATTATAAGTTTGAATGTTGGATACTACAAACATAATGTATGGCGCAATTAAACATAGAAATGTGATTTACTCAGAATATGGGGCTATAAAAACTAATTATATTTCAAAGTTTTAGACACACTATAAATCCTACCATTGAAACTCTTTTTCCTGATTTAATATATAATATATTTT
Organism: Strongylocentrotus droebachiensis; assembly: GCA_035222895.1. NCBI lineage: Eukaryota > Metazoa > Echinodermata > Echinoidea > Camarodonta > Strongylocentrotidae > Strongylocentrotus > Strongylocentrotus droebachiensis. The sequence continues at coordinate 8,665 of JAVYIG010017316.1, forward strand.
ATCATGCCACACACAAAGAAAAGAAATGATCAGATAATGTGATGAATAAGTCAGTTTATGCTATCCTAAATGAGTTGATGTCTTTTACAGGATACCGCGTAATTTGAGTGGTAACACACTGTACAAACAGAGGAACCTGGTCTCACAGCTAACTATGAAATTCCGTGTCAATCATGCCACTCAATGACCTTATATGACCTTGAAGATGTCTCCAATAATGACCGTAATTGACCCCAAACTAGTTATGACTTCTGTCGTCCGTCGTCTGTAATTTGAAAAGGATAAATAAACAACAACAACAGCAACAATATAACACAACATACTGAACATAGACTTTATTGCATACGTTCTTTCATTTACAGATTTCAATAAAAGACTTTGTAACATTTACTGGCAGAATGATTCTTTTTTAAATGACCAAAATGGATTTATATATAATCAGGAGCAGAACCATGCAAACATAATAAAGTAATGATTTCATTTTCTATAAATGGATCAATGCTGCCGATACTTTTCAGACCCAGTCCCGGCAATCTAGAATACAACACTTTTCTATAAACAGGTCAGAATGTACATTGTATAGTCCAATATTGGTCAATATTTGAAATACTTTTCAGACCTGGGGGGCGTTTCACAAAACTTGTCATCAGTGACAAATGACAGTTTTTGTTATAAGCTACTGAAATCCTTGCTTCTGATTGGTTATCAGCAGATTTGTCACTGATATTTGTAATTTGTCATTGAAAAAAGGCTTTGTGAAACGGGTCCTTGATCAAATTAACATACTCTCTGTTAATACTTTCAGATGCAGATGTTATAAAAACGAATCTTGATTATAATAATAATAATAATTAATGTAACTTGTATAGCGCCAAATCCATTCTGTGGAGTGCTCAAGGCAATTTAAGAATTAAACAAAAGCGTTTTTACATGATTTTTAAAGGAATCAGAGGTTGTACACTTTTTGATAACTTCAGGAAGGCTATTGTTTCACTCTGCAATGTTTCACTCTATAAATAGATCATACTCATTTTAACTAATTTATGCAAAGAGGAACAAATACATAATCTTAGTACGTAATGAATCTTAATATCTATCGATTTCAATTGAATTGAATCATTTCAGAAATAGATATTTAAGATCCTTTAAGAAATGTCATCGTCTTTCTAAACCATAATGAAATAATGCGTAATTACCTGTACAAGGTTCTTGAGAAAAAGGGAACATATTGGCTTTTCTACCACGCTCCACCACGTGCGTGAGCCTGCATTACTCATGCTGACTCCTCCTGTACATTTAGGTATCTCCCCTTCTCTCTCCAAACTTAAATGCTTCTCATCATACTCGAATGGTTCTCCAAAATTAAGTGCCTCTCACGACACTTGAATATCTCTCAAAACTTAAAATTGTCTTTGTCTCTCTCCAAATGTAAACGTCTCTCTCCACATTTAAAACGTCTCCATTCAATGTCTTTATCAAATGCCGGAGAGAGCTGAAGTGCTTGTCCAAAAGAAAAAGGATATAACAATGATATTGTAACCTGAAAATACAGGCCTTCTCTTCTTACTCCATAGTGTTAATGTCTTCTCGAATATACATCAGATATGCCCTCTTCACTTGACATTTTGATTAATATACTGGTAGCCAATGAAATTACATTTCTGCATTATCAGAAATTGAAAGAGTCTTCAAACAGTCTGTGACCACAAAATAAATATTTTGATACATTCCTGTTACATTAGACTTTTGGTGTAGTTGTGTAGTTTAGAGGTCTTAAAGCCGGTGTAATGAAATGATTGCAAGGCCCTCAGGGAGATCAGTATGAATACTAATAAAGCTAACCTTGGTGAACAAGACATATTGTTATTATCATTATTATCATTGTTATTATTAATAATTATCAGTTTAGCTTCTAAGATTTCGATCCTGGTATCGAATGAAATAGGCATCTGATTATTATAATTCCGTGTTGTTTCGATTATGATTGTATTTTAAATGTCAGATACTTAAAACTAGCATGTGATGTGATACTTTTATTATTATCTAAGGAAATATATAAATGGAATCACATAATGTAATCTTCCCTGGCAAAATATCAACATGATATTTATTTGCTTAACGTTAGTCCCCCTATTAAAACCGATTAGAAAATAATTCATTTATTTCCTTTAAAAACGTGCGAGATTGAAAAACAAAACACTTGATTGTAGTAGAAATATAAACATTGCATGACCAAAGATCAACATTCCCTTTCTGGTTTTTAGATAAGCGTGCGAGGAAAAACAAAACAGTAAATTCATCTGCGTGAAAACATAATTGTGTCATCAAAATAGAAAATGATATACATCAATAACAACATTTATTAAAAAAATTCAAAACCCCCACCTCATTGCAAAAATATGTAGTGATGATTCCACGAAATTGGTATACCTGGTACATATTCCTATTATTCCTACTCATATGAGAATTTTGATTATGATCTTTCAGCTTCCAGGAACTTTCGCCTCCTATTCCACATTGCTAATAACTAGCCTTCTACTCCAGCCATTTCACGGTGAATCATGAATATGCCATTCAGTAGTTTTTTTATGATTATGCAGCTAAATATTGGCGCTTATATAAATTCACGAATTTGATAGTATTAAATTCGCCCCCCCCTTTTATGTCAATATACCTTTTGCTTTATGTTCATTTAATTATAAGAAGGAGATGAATGTATTTCGATTCCCAAATTAAAAAAAATATGTTTATTAGCTGTATATGCTCGAAAGTGACCGTCATGACGTCATACGGATGTGCATCAATTCCGTCGCTGTCCAATGTTAGCATATTTGATTGCGAACAATAGCTTTCAGGGCTGAATTGTCCATTTCTTTTTTATCAAAGTATCTAGGGGCTACATGATAAAGAAAAAAGGAATAAAATTTGAGTGTCATACACTCATGTGGCACTACTATTTAATGAGTAGTAAGTTTTAAATGTATAGATATAGATTCAAAATACGTATGGAGCAAAGATATATATTCATATTTTCCGGATCACTTTTGATGTTGTTTTTTGCCATGATAAAATTATAATCATTAGGAGAAGCATATGGTAAAACTGCACGAAATGTTAATAAACCTTTAAAGAAACATCTGGTGCTTATAATTATTATTAGTAGTAGAAGTATTATTACTTATACCGCGCTTTTCCCATAAGGCCCAAAGCGCTTACAGTGAATGAAAATAAAAGATTACATAAAATATACATATAATTAGAAAAAACAGTCTTACAACTACAAACTGCAAAAAAGATGTGTTTTTAAGGCCTTTCTGAAGATAATAACTGGTGGAGACCGCCTGATTCTAAGTGGTAGATTATTCCAACATTTTGAAGCAGATACAGTAAATGTTCTATCACCGGCTAATGTGAGGGTAACTGAATATGTGAGACGGAGAGGATCACTGGCTGACCTCAATGCCCTGGCAGGTGTATTCAAACAGGTATCTAAATATTGTGGAGCTTGATTATTGAATATTTTGAATATAAACAAGAGTAATTAAAAAATTATTCTTTGTTTCAAAGGAAGCCAGTGTAATGATCTCAAGAGTGGCTGAGATGGATGGTCCCTAGAAACCTGAAATATCAATCGGGCTGCCCAATAACAAAAACGATAAATCACTGAATATGAAATATTCGGCTATTAGCAATCCGTATTCATTCAAAAACTGCTGCTTGGATTCAACCGAATATCACTTAATAGTGATAAAAGAAAATAGCTATGATAATGAGGAGGATGATCAAATAATAACGAAATTTATAATGATGATGATGATGATAACAATAATAATTTTACGGCTCATAACTATGTAGATATACATCAATATTGTTATTATTTCAATATTCTGAAACCAATGTTTATACTACAAAACATTAAGGAATAATGGTAATGCATTCATAAAATGCACTGCGTGTATGTAAGTAGATAATCATATGCATGTAAGCAAATATATACAAATTGTAAAACGTTAGTGTGATTCGTTTTATATTCTATGTGCATTGAAATTGTAAAATTATTGTACCCTGTACCAAAGCCAATGGAAACAGAATTTCAATGTATTACCATGGATCAATAAAGTTGAAAGGAAACGATAATGGCATTATATTTTTCCTTTTCATAAGCCATTACATCAATTAGAAAGACCCATCCTTCCGTATATATCAATCGCTTGATTGTTGACTGTATCATCAATAAAACAGGTTGATTGATAGATGGCCAGTTTACATGTACATCCTCATGGCGGGATGGTTCAATAATTATTCAAGGCAAAACTCATTTATTCCGTGCTGGTATTCAACCGTGAAAGCGAACACACAAATCACATAATATATTATGCAAGGACAAACAAAATTACAATAAGGTATTCAGCCGTGATGGCAAACGCGTTAATGAAATGAAATGAAATTAAAGCCCCTGTTTATGTTGGGAGCCTCACAATTTAGGTCTTCTACGTACAACAGATAACCCAAATTATGTATTATTTTTTTCAATAGCCTATTTGTATTCAAACACATATTTTATATATATATATATATATATATATATATTTATTTTTTTCGGGGGGGGGGGGAATCTTTGCAATAGATTGTCTTAAATGAAATCCTCTTTCACATTATGATACAATTTAAGTGAAATTTTGCCATCAAATTATTGGCGAATTCGGGGCTCCCAACACTTTTGAGGGGCGTTAAGTATTTATTGTCCAATTGGTAAATTGATTTTTCACTTGTAAAAATTTACAGAGATCATTTTACCAAAAAAAGAAATGATGATACTAATATACAGTTACAGTAATGGTACACCACTTTCATAACAGCTTAAGTAGGATCAGGTAATTGAAATAGGTTGTGTACGATGAGGTTGCCGATAGAGCGAGAGAGTTGAAGAGGACCAAAGGTATTTATTGTCTGTAGTTGTGTAGTCTGTAGTAGTTTTATTTATAACCTTTTACCCGTTTGTCTATTTTTATGGCATGTGTATTTGTATTTTTTGTGGTCATTTTACTTTGTATCAATGATATCTTAAATGTTTAATATTTTAGGCCTTATGTTCATTTTGATCTAGTTTTTAATTTGTTTTAGTTTTTAATTTGTTTTTTTATTCATTTGATATAATTTCTCAATCTCTTATGGTATGTTGTTTATATAATGTCTTTGTTTTCTACAATGTATTCTATTTTTGTGTGTAAATCTTTGTATGTACAGGGCTCTTTTGTAAAGCAGGCCTTAGGCACTGAAAATACTACCCTGTTTTTAAATAAAACTGATTAAATTAATAAATAAATAAATAAATAAATAAATAAAGGTATGTATTGGCAGGAAAGAAATAAAGAAAGTCAATTTCCGATCGTACATGATAATAAACAAGGACAAAGAATACATGTCGTATAGTAAAAAATCAGTGCGAGAATTATCAGGTGAGAGGAAAGCAAGTGTCAAACGAAATAAATAATCAAGTTACAAGACATGAGGTCTGCGATTTACCATTCACATAAATATGCAAGGAAAATATATACTGTAAGCCGTGGCATAGCGTCGGTCTATTCTGTGAAAGGTGCTTTCGGGGGTTGGGGGGTTGGGTGGGGGTCTTACAATCTCAACCTATAATTATTTCATGAGACGCGAGGGAGCAAACCGACCGAACGAGATAGGATGCTCCCTCCTCCCTTGCTCTCTCTCTCTATCCTCTCTTTCTCTATTTCTTTCTATTTCACCCATCTGTAGCTGTAGGTTTGGCAGTGAAACTGCAGTCTGTACAGCAACATAATCGAATCTGTCGGTTTGGAGTAATAATAATAATAACTCCGCTTTTATATAGCGCTTAATACATCAATGACGTCTCTAAGCGCTTTACAGGTATATTATTAACCCCGGTCATTGGATTCAATACTTGCCCGCACACAATGTGTGCACAATCTCCACTCCCTGGGGAGCATTCCAGCCAGGCGTAAATTAACGCTCAAAACTGTTTGACCAACAATTACGGTCGCATCCTCCCGGGTACCCATTTAACACCTAGGTGGAGAGTAGCAAGTACAGGTTAATATCTGGCCAAAGGATATTAGTGCCGTGTCGGGACTCGAACCCTCGACCTTCGCATCTCCAGTCAAGCGCCTTAAACCACGACACTAGGTTTGGCATCGTGAGATTTGTGACTGCAGTCTACATACAGTCACATACTCTACCCCTTTCATAGTGCCTCTATTGGAGTCACACCGATGAAAATACCGATTGAATTTTCCTTATGTAAACGAAGGTAAACCGCCGCTTTCCATTTCTCTGCTGTCCTTTTCATACTGCGGGTGAAATTCACTCGCTGTGGCAAGCACTTGCCGGTAGTGAAGAATTATTGCGTTAAGCCCGCGCCCCATCCAGCTAACATGCAGGATGTTAAACAAAAGTCAACAAACACAGCTGGTTGCGATAAAGCGCGCGTACACTGCGACCTTTGACCATTTTCATCGGTCTTTTAATCGGTGTTTTCTCCCAAACGCATTCACAGTGGCTGTTTCATCGGTGTTACACCGATAGAATGAGAATTTCTCCTGCTCATGAGCAGGAGAATTTAATCGAATATTTCTCTTCTTTTCATCTGCTATTCTATCGGCCTTTTCTCCTCTGTACCATTCATAGTGGCCATTTCATCGGATGCGTCCGGATGCATTCGATGAAAATCAGGCCAGTTTGAAAGGGTATTTGCACTTTACCACAATTCCCGAAATCTTGAGCTGAGCTTAGCTTCGTTATTCTCACATTACAATGAATATTTAAGGCAAATATCGTCAATCTTGACTGGTTGCCTAGCAACGACAATGGTTTTCTTGAGTAGCTACAGTACAGAGCCTATATAGATGCAATATGTACCATCACCGTAGTCTCACAATGCAGGCACTGGGTAGACAGTGTTACACACAGCGACTGACAGTGGTTTGTGCTTGCAAACTAATGTGACTGCGGTATGAGTCCTTTAATGATCTTTCCCCTCACTTCGACGGTTCTGATAAATGTCTGCATTGAACGTATGTGTGAACGTCGAAATCTTGCGGGTGTGGACTGGCTAATTAGCCAGACTGTGGATTATGATTAGCCAGACTATGAAAACTGTTATAAATAATTCAGAGAGATAGAGAGAGAGAGAGAGAGAGAGAAAGAGAGAGAAAGAGAGAGATAGATAGAGAGAGAGAGAGAGAGAGATTACGCCTAAAAGTGTGATTCATTTACCTTCCAATTAGTTGACCTCTCTTAGTCATGAACTATTTTATATCAATTGCTTTATACTCAGTTTTGTCCGCCTTTATCATGTTTATAGCCACTCTAATCAAATGTGTTAACTTGTACAAATTGTAAAAATCCATTTTCTATTTCAGTCTGTATATTTTATGTAATCGACACCTGGATAAAAAATAAAAAAAATTCATATGATTATGGCAAAGAAACTGGAGGTAACTAAGGTAGCTCTTATACGTATATAAGTTATGCCTACTAAAGGCTTTAACTTGAATTATATCAAATATGCAGTCCTAGGGTACATATGCAAGAAGCCTCCTAAAATGAGGCACTGAATAATTTGACCTTTTTTTGGCGGCCAGTCATTATTTGAAAATACGAGGCCCTGAGAACATTTTTTTTTTCAACGTTGGACACTTTTCGCCAAATAACGCCCCATCCCAATAGTTTTTTTTATTTTTTTTTATTGATTCCAAACAATACAAATTAATCTTAGAAATAAAATACAGTTGTTTTTCCTTTCAAAACAGATTGTACAATTGATAAAAACAAAAATGAAATCAGTTGTAACATAAAACAAATAACCCCATCCAACTAAACACACTTCTCCACACCATGCGACACACACACACACACCACCCGACCACACTTCCACCACACACTGTTCCTAGCCTCCTCTGATTACCCCAAATTGGAGCGACAGACAAACAGAAACAATCTATTTAAAACATTTTTAAAAAATCATTTTAAACGAGGCTACTATAGCCACAATAGCCCAGTGTTAAAAGTTCATGAAAACTTCCATTGTTCCCACTTCTGTAAATGTAAGGCCAATTTACCTGCCCTCCCTGCAATATTCTTTCCTTTTCCCCTCAATTCTAACAGTTCGTTTTGAAACTCCCCCAAAGACAATATTACAGACTTTGCCCTGCATCTATATATCCAATATTTCATTGCAAAAATAATTGTATTAAAAATCTTTATTCGTGGGGGATTACAGGAGAAGCCTAAATGAATATCTATCCAGTCGATATACTTTAATTCCCTTAGCTTAAACTTAGCGATTACATTTTGCCATAATCTCTGAACATGTACACACTCCTAGAACAAGTGTAAATATGTTTCGCTTAAAAAATGAGCACAAGTTATCTACAACAAAGCCGAATCTGAATAAGTGTTCTCTAGAATATATTTACACCTACCACACACGCACGCACATCCACACAAGTTCACAATGGTTAACTTACTCCACTGAAATAACATTTAGCGATGTTATCACACAATTTACGCTTTGCATTCTATAAAGATTTTATTCTTCAAGTCCGTATATCGTTTTTTATGATTCGTATCTATTTCTTCCGGTTGAGCCATTAACCCGGTTTACACTGCTTAATTACAGTGATAAATGAAGGCAATATCATCTTACTTGCACAGAAACTATCGTGTTTATAAACGTCATGTATTTAAAAACAAAATTAATGAGTATGACATATCATCTATGATCAGAGGCTTATTCTTTAATTTTGAAAGATGTAATCTAATCATTACTTTTGTTATCATTATTTGTATTATTATCTTTATTATTATTATTGTTGTTATCATTATTATTGTTATTATCTTTATTATTATTATTATCATTATAATTATTATTATTATTTGTATTGTTAATATTATTATTATTATCATAATTAATATTTGTATTATTGTTATTATTATTATCATCATCCTTATATTATTACTACTACTACTACTACTACTACTACTACTACTACTACTACTACTTCTACTTCTACTACTACTACTACTACTACTACTACTACTACTACTACTACTACTACTACTACTACTACTACTATTACCACTACTACTACTTGTAATACTACTACTACTACTTCTACTCCTACTATTTTACCACTACTACTACTATTACTAATATCATCATCGTCATCATCAGGTTATCATTATCACTGTTATTATTACTTGTGCTTCATTTGGTAAAGGAAATCATTAAATCAAATAATAAACAATAGTTTGAAAATGGAGAATACAACAATTGTAACGGCAGGCAGAGGAAATGCAGTAGTAGAAAGCCTACAGGTCAAATCCCGATGGATGTAAAACAAAAATAGATAACGATTGGATAATTGAATATCAATTGTGCACATCATCGAGAGTGGAAGTAATTAATTGATCACTATACTCTCTAACAAACAGGATAATGCTGGTTAGAACGTGAAGGCAAGGTGAATTACAAGGATATGGGTAAATCGCTATGATATCATATTACATAGAAACATTATACAGGTGTAGAAAGTGGCATCGAGAAATGGAAGACAAGTGGGAAGAGAGAGAGAGGAAGAGAGAGGGAGAGAGAGAGAGAGAGGAAGAGAGAGAGAGGAAGAGAGAGAGAGAGAGAGAGAGGAGGGGCTTAAAAGAGAGAGAGAGAGAGAGAGAGAGAAATAAACATACTGAGAGAGGGAGAATGAGAGAAATAGAAAGAAATACAAAGATCTGAAAGAGAGAGAGAGAGAGAGAGAGAGAGAGAGAATGGGAGGAAAAGGAGATCCAAAATTCAATCTCATTTTAGAATGACAAATATTTTGTTCACGAAAAATGACAATGTATCCAATATCACATGGGAGTGTTATCTCATAAGACGTTTCATTTGATATCATAATTAGATGATATACTTCCTGTTTGGATTTATATCACTTATTCATGTCAATTGAGATAAGAAATGTCTAATTGAATGATATTATTGTAGTGAACGATAAGACTTCCTAAACAGATTGCCATCAGACTGTATTAATGATACTTGTACACTCACTAATGGAGAATGGAGAATCCTCTCAATAATATCTCTCTTTCTCTCTCTCTCTCTCTCTCTTTGACACCCTTTATAAATCAATTATACGTTTTCTCATTATACGCTATTCGAAATAAACACATCATCAAACACGATTAAATGAATCTTCTTCTCACACTCTCCTCTTTTCTCTATGTGACATTTAATTCTGAGTTCTCACCTTTCCCCCTTACTCCCACACTCTCTTCCTCCCCCATCCACTAGCGTAGCTAAAGGGGACACGGGAGCACTCCCTCTCCCGACACACCAAGTGATGAACACAATTAAAAGAATTAACAAGTGAGAAAAGAGAGAAAGAGAAAGGGAGAAGAGAAAACAAGACGCCACTCCGAAAACATCACGCACCCTGCCCTAATCAGTAGCTCTGTAAATTTGCATTTCATTTTCAGAGTAAGACTGGTCCCCCTATACCAGTCATTCGAGTGCCCCTCCCCCACCCCCTCTCAATGAGTGGACTCCAGTGCCCCTCCCCACCCCCTCTCATTGAGTGGACTCGAGTGCCCCTCCCTTACCCCCTCTCAATGAGTGGACTCCAGTGCCCCTCCTCCACCCCTCTCAATGAGTGGACTCCAGTGCCCCTCCCCCACCCCCTCTCAATGAATGGACTCCAGTGCCCCTCCCCCACCCCCTCTCATTGAGTGGACTCCAGTGCCCCTCCCCCACCCCCTCTCATTGAGTGGACTCCAGTGCCCCTCCCCCACCCCCTCTCATTGAGTGGACTCCAGTGCCCCTCCTCCACCCCCTCTCAATGAGTGGACTCCAGTGCCCCTCCCCCACCCTCTCTCATTGAGTGGACTCCAGTGCCCCTCCCCCACCCCCTCTCAATGAATGGACTCCAGTCCCCCTTCCCCACCCCCTCTCAATGAATGGACTCCAGTGCCCCTCCTCCACCCCCTCTCATTGAGTGGACTCCAGTGCCCCTCCCCCACCCCCTCTCATTGAGTGGACTCCAGTGCCCCTCCCCCACTTCCTCTCATTGAGTGGACTCCAGTGCCCCTCCCCCACCCCCTCTCATTGAGTGGACTCCAGTGCCCCTCCCCCTCCCCCTCTCATTGAGTGGACTCCAGTGCCCCTCCCCCATCCCCTCTCATTGAGTGGACTCCAGTGCCCCTCCCCCACCCCCTCTCATTAAGTGGACTCGAGTGCCCCTCCCCCACCCCCTCTCATTGAGTGGACTCCAGTGCCCCTCCCCCACCCTCTCTCATTGAGTGGACTCCAGTGCCCCTCCCCACCCCCTCTCAATGAATGGACTCCAGTCCCCCTTCCCCACCCCCTCTCAATGAATGGACTCCAGTGCCCCTCCTCCACCCCCTCTCATTGAGTGGACTCCAGTGCCCCTCCCCCACCCCCTCTCATTGAGTGGACTCCAGCGCCCCTCCCCCACCCCCTCTCATTGAGTGGACTCACGCTACGCCTCTTATAAGGGCATTATATATCCATGTGTGAGATACTTTGTGACTCCAAGGAAACGGTTTCATTAAACGCGGTTTACTCTTTAATCATAGCCCGAAATGTCGGGGTTTAATAATGTAAACAAATTCATTTATCAGATACAAATCTTTGCATTATTGTATGAACTTTGTTTTTTAATAAAGGAAACATTGCTGTTAAAGAAGCTTTGATAACATTTGATAAAAATCCAATATACCAAAATATAGATCTTGTAAACACAGTAACTGTCATCCAATTATTTTCCTTTGCCATTTTATTATGTCACATTTCGTACGATTGTCAGTAATAAAATATTAACCAACACTGACGAATACAAATGCATAACTGTGTCGAATGATATTTTACCTCTGAAATTATTCATGAATAATTCATTCCTCTAAAAACTAACCACTTATTAATCAAAGAATTGATATCCGTTACTGCGTGCATTTCCTTTACTTCAAATTAGAGATTTTCAACAACATGACACCAAATCTACTGAATAGAATAAACATAGAATAGAGCTGCATCGTGAATAGCCCTGTGTACTAATGTTTTCAAATTTATGCACGCTCCTCTTCAGAACTCCCGGGTTTCTACTAACTATTGATTCACCTGCCATACACCATGGCATCTATATAGATGGAGTCCACATTAATTATTGCTATGTCTGACAAATCTCTGGCAATCATTTTAGTTGTCAAGGTAAATCTTTCTTCAAGAAGCATTCATAAAATTAGTAAACGTGTCTATTTAATGATTCAAATAATCATCGAAAAGATACGAAATTCCATTCCAAAGGGTTTTCTGTTCCATTGAAAGACAGTGCATTTATAGGAAGACGGGATGAATATAGAAACACTTCAACAAGAATAGAGGGAATACAACAGCAATGAAAACAGTTGTTGCACAAAGATATATGTACCCTAAAGAACGAGAATAACGATTTTAAACTGTAGCAGTACATGGCCCAGGGAAGCGGGGGTGCTGGGGGTGCTGCAGCACCAAAAAAATTGTCTGATATATTTCATGTATAGATCATTATGCTTCGTATAGGAAGAGAATTGTTTATTAACTTTTTGTATTCATCATATAAATCTTCATGAAGGAAAATCGTTCCCAGGGCCATGTAGCAGTACAGTATTAACTAATAAGCAGTACAATAATTGTAAAGTTAAATTAATCACCTTGATAGCCTTCAGCGACTTTGGGTTTTTTTGACGCGCCATTTTGATAGTTTGTTTTACATGACGGCTAAGAAAGCATGTGTATGCTTGTTAGAAAGCAATCAGTGGACCGACGGCTTTAAGTCTTCTCTGAGACGATTAATGCCTCGCAACGAATTGGTTTCGAAACGGGGACCAAACCACTGCTCTACCACTAAGCCATCGTCCCTCATTCTATTTTTTTAATAGAAATACTCTACCGAACATTTGGAACAATATATCTCAGGTCATACGTTAAAGATAAACTTGAGCTCCGTTAAAAAAAAAGAAAATGAATTCTCACAGAATCAAACAAAACTTACACTGAATGTTCAAGATTACAAATAAATGTCATGTGCCAAACAATTTTGGAAGAAAATGTATACTGGCTGAGTAATAAGCATAGAAAGATAAGGAAATCAAGGTATAGTAGCACCGACACCATTTATGTAGTCCCTTATATACATCTTTCTGTGTAAAGTGCTTGTAACTTTACCAAGACTGGGCCAAATTTCTTATCAGTTTGATGATTCCAGAACCTTGCAGTACACACCAATACTGATATGCTAGATGATTAACCTTTTCTGATCTATTCCACAACGTTTCTTTCACAATGCAATCGCATGACCAAAACTGATCTTTACCTTTAAGATAAAAAAAAAAACGAATTAAACTAAATACCATTGACAAATCCACCCAATCTTACCACATTGACAGTGGTAATAGACAACCTTTCAAAATTGAACGGACACGTTGGTGATGAACTTCAGTATCCGAGTCTGATCGTCGTGTTTTATCAATAGAAAATTATTTCGACCAAATATAATTATGGGATCAAACATTTGCTCTTTCGATAATTGCTCTCGCCTTAATTTGTATTGTTTGAACAGATGTGTTGTCAAATCGAATGGAAGAAAATAAATGTTCATTTGAATTGAATTGAATGAATTGAGTTTGAGGTGTCCATACTTGTACAAGCAATGCTTGTTAGTGGACCCCTCTGTTTCCAATATGTATTTCAATCTACATTTGTTGTAAGTGTTTATAGTTGATTGGTAATGTTTTGTTGGAAACATGACATATACGGCCAAGGGAGTGTTGCAATTGGGCTTCAGAATAGGTTTAGGGTTAAGGTTGTTTAAGTTTAGGGTTAAGGTTAAGGTTAGGGTTAGGTGTAGTGTTTGGTCCAGGGTTGACGTTAGTACTTCGGATTGTGTAGGATATTGAGGCGGAGCAAGTGTTGTTCATCCCGAATAATAATAATAATAATACTGAGTTTTTATATAGCGCTTATTAGAATCACTAAGCGCTTCCAAACTAACTTCTTGGAGATTATTACCCCGGCTTTAGCTGTGCTGCCATTGCCGCGATCTAGCGTTTCAAATATTATAACATGGATAGAGGTACATGAATAACATGGATAGAAGCAACTATTCCATTTCACACTGACATGACCTTAAGGTACTCTGGGTTACAGGACAACAAACGTGTACAAACACTTTAGTTAGAGTTTTGGTCCTCAAACCACTTAGTCCGACGAAATCTTACCCTAACTTTGATCATATCGGTACGTATACATGACTTATCCTATTGGAAACTTAACAAAAAGGCATAGTGGTCATGCAAAGAACCTGACATCCTTTGGATACGAGGCGTCATTTTTCTGACGTAACGCTGCGTCATCGACTGGTGTGGCCTCTGACGCGCCGTGTGGTATTATGAATGCCAACAAGCATTAATAATAATAATTGCAAAATAAACAGAACCTGCATTGCTTCCAATTACTGACGTATAGGCTGATTACCTTCATATAAGCTCGTTTAGTACAGATATTATCATCAACACAACTGACATAACGCATCGAGTAACATAATTGATCGTACCACTATATTGGTAATGCCACAAATAGGACTTAGGCTACAGCTATTGCAATCGTCCCTATATCGGAATGTGAACAAGGTAAATGATGATGTGTATTTAAAGCTCTCGAGTCCAAATCTCCCATAACTGATTCATAATCGGCACTGTAAAATGGAAGACACTGACATATTCCCGGATCTCATCTAAGGCATTGTCGTTCTCTGCCAGCTCCGTCTTAGTAGCCATCGGGAAACCTCCGCTCAGAAAGCGGCTTGAATGGCGTAACCGAATTCCAAGTTTTTTAAGACACATGCCAACAAAGACGTCGGACCAAGGGAAAAGATCCGTTTCCAAGGAAACACGGTAGATGTTCTCTACCACGTCTGTGGAAAGTAGGTATGCATGTCCGTTGAAGTACGGCGGATAAACTTTATCAGGGTAGAGTGTTTCTGGGGTGAGGAACTTCCCGTACAGTCCTCGTGGCGAACGAACCGGGGTCGCAAAAAGAACTGTCCCAAGGGTGAACTTAGTAGGAGAAGCTGTCTGGAGGATGTTATACACCAATGGAGCATTGATGATGATATCATCATCGACTTTCATGGTGTAACTAGCTCTTCTGCAGAAGTGAGTGACCCACTTCATACCCATGATGGTCTTCCGGGTCAAGTTCAGGTAGTCATCAATGAAGGACTCCTGCACGATGTCTTTGTAAAAGTCAGATTCAAGGTTGATGTCTGCTTGCAGTTTGTCATCACGAACCGCACCAAGCAAGAATACAATCCGCATGGCCGACTGTCCCTCGCCCTGTGAAGGCCACGCGTAGTAGCTACCGAAGGTGTTACGTATGTACGCTCTCTTCCCAGCATTTCCGGGAGAAGAATTCACAAAAATGACCAAAAGAATCTCGGACGGACCTTGAGCATTAGAGCACATACCCAATGGGTTGTGAAGGTAATGAAAATTGTGCGGATCAGGGCTCAGTTTCCAATTCTGCACTGCTATTTGCTGGTCGGTTAAATAATATCTAAACCACTGTGACTTTCTTGCTAGGTTTGGAAAGCTTTGTCGCTGTGGTTCCGTTGCGTTTGATCCAGAGTTGTAGTCACGGGAATTTTCTCGCCTGTAGTCATCCACGGGTTGGTATGATATTATATTGTTTAGAGTTATAATGAACGCTACGGCAAAGACAATAACGATTGTAAGCCGTCTGCCAAAGCGAAAGCATGTATGCACCATGGCCATGGTGAGTTGAAATCAAGATTGACACCAGTGTAAAAGAATCCTCCTGCTATAGCGCCCTCTAGATTGACCTAAGAACGTTTACTGAAGACCTCTACACACTCGCTGTTCCATCACGTGGGTAGAAAATAAAGTGAATTTAAAAATCCAATTGATCACAAGATTAAGACAATAATATATTCACCATGTCGGATTCGTAACACTGTTCCCGCATTTCATTAGAATAGACTCCATATATTGACGTCTTGTAGTAGCTCCTAAAGTTAAGCAAATTATTATTCTCGTTGTCCAATACACAAAACGACTAAGAACAAATGATTTCAGTTCTCTGTGGAAGAGAATAATGCATTCTGATAAAATGCTACGGTGTGCATTCGACTGATTCTAAATGCGTTGAACTCCGGAAACAAGAAGTCAACGATCCTTTCAACTTTCAAAGGATGTATCACTTAATCACATGGGCAGTGTATTACCGTGGTCTGTTTTAAAGCAACACCGGATCTTTCATGTGTTAACGGTAGATAATGCTAAATTATATACGCAGTATAGGCCTTTGCGTTGTGAATCAACCCGGTATTTTAATCTTGCTGCTCGATAAATATGAGTTTATGACATGGTTGAAGAATTGTAGTCAATGCCAGAAAGCATAGAGCTTCCATTGGTAACAAATCGTTGAACTAGAACTATGTAGTCTGTAATCCAGGAGTTATACTTGAAGTTTCTGCATTCCTCATGAAGCTGGACAAGATTTCTTTCCAAGACTCAAAAGCAAAAAAGCTCCTTTGGTCTTATTAAGACTGCGTGTTGCAACAACGAAAATGAAATGTCTTCAGTATGACGAGAATTTAAAAAAATTATATGGCAAGTAACAATTTATTTCTAACTAGTTACGCATCTTTAGTTTGCTGTGACATCAAACATAGAGCTGTAATTCGTACTGGAAATCACAAGCGAATGACGAAAGCGACATTTTCCCTCGAGATATCATCTACTCGTGTTGATGAATAACCTCCATTTTAATCCCGCACTTTATCCACCAAATATCGTATGATCCGGTATCTCTTATGTCGTTCCAGTTTCACTTTTTAATCTCAAGATCGTAGTCTCTGATTGTGATCCGAAACAACGGAAAAAGAAATGTATTTCCTTAGCAACCCAAAGGGTCTCTCCCATAATGCGCTTCCGGAAATGTTCATGAGAGATAATGAGTATAACCGTTTAGGAGAGTACGATTGAAGAAACACAAGGGAAAAGGACCAGACTGTAATAGACTCGACAAAATAATTATGCAAAGCATAGCAGTGCGGTGTCCTGTTCGCGACGTGTAGCAAGCCTGTCCGTAAATTTATTTCCTTGTAGTTTCATTCTATCACAAAAGGTGTTGAGATAATATCCATAGGTATGTCAAGGACTGGTTAATAGCTTCATAGTCATCCACATGCATTTATCGGCCAAACAGGAACATGCAACCCCGACCCTCCGATCTATTCGTTAATATAACGGTCCTCTTCAAGTCTGTATTTAGAATTTTTAAATTAACTCAGCTAATCGCAAATATCCAACTAGAACCCCTTATCGTGTGCATATCAAACAATAGCCACTGCCCTATATAACATGTATTTCTATAGCGCCGTCTATATCTCGAAATTCTATTATATGCATACATACGACCTCTAGGACTCTCCTAACCCTACTAATCAATTCATTCAATGCGCCGAACCAAAAATGATATGAACGCATGCAAGGCTGCCCATTGTCGACAGCAGGCACTCCCTCGTTTCATTATTACTTTGTTGATGAATAAATTGTGTAGGCATAGTTACGAATTATGTCATTGTGTTGGATCTGTTTTTCTATACCGAACAATATAAAGTACCCCCTCATACGCTCGTCGCACTACTCTCCTGCCTGTAACCATTTGAAATAGTTCCTTAATTACCATACGTATCGACGTGAATATAAAACCACGACAACCCTCTGTAATAAACAAAAAACAAATGAATAAATAAATAAATGAATGAATGAATAAACAGATAGATGAATATATACAGTAGGCTTGCGGGTGCACCATGTGAGAGAGCGAGAGGGAGGATTGATGAATATATTATATAGATAGATAAATAGATAGATAGACAGATAGATAAATGAATAAAAAATAAAAAACGTCCACCTAATAATCTTTAACTATTCAGTCTCCTTTGGAAGTGGTTACAGAATATGAAATTGCTTTTTGATTAATGAATCAAAATGTTCACGTTCAGGAAATGCCTATTCACTGTGTGGTTA
>JAVYIG010017317.1:0-26819 GCA_035222895.1 Strongylocentrotus droebachiensis
GGGGGGGGGGCGTTTCCAAAACTTGTCTTTAGCTTTAGGAAGGAAAGAGTGATTTGTTACTCTCCCGGGATCACGTTTTATTTTTTAAAGAGAGTAGCTTGTCTTAAAAAGTGCAGAGGTGTTTTTGTCTAGTGGATTAGTCACCCGACTGCAGATCACAAGGTACGGGTTCAATTCCCAGCCAGGCACTAACGTCTTTTGGCAAGACGTCAATCGAAATTATAACGGGTACCCGGTAGGATTTGAACATTATTGTAGTTTGCGGCTCAGCATTTGTAAGCTTATGTACAATGACGCCTGTCTGGAATGCTCCCCAGGGAAAAGAAAATGTGGAAACATTGTGTGCGGGCAAGCTTGAATCCGATGACCGTGGTAATGATATATTTGTAAAGCTCTTAATAGAGACATCGTCGATGTATTAGCGCTATATAAAAGCGGAATATTATTATAAGAAATATTATTATAGCATAATACAAAGATTTAGACAACTTTGCGGAATCCCTCTACCCAAATATAGTACTTTCTCCTTTTTCTTTTTCTTTTCTTATTTTACTAGGATTTCTTTGGCAAGACGGATTACACTTCTCCAAATTATAAAGCATTAGATCCCCTTGTGCATCACGTTTGCCTTAATATCTATAGAAAAACATTTATGCATCATATAACACTAACCGTTATAAATGTTTGTCTTGTATGACATTGTATAAAAACGTAAGTCTTAACAGATTTTTAAAATATTGCATGTATTCACAAATGTACAAACAACGTCAGGGTATGCCAGCACATTTTTATTGTTGATTACATGCATATTCAACACTAGCTGGCGCCATTCACTTTTCAATAGGTTGTACATTGTATAAATGTCAATGTCAAGTCATATAAGCAAGATATGCCGTTCTGCTGCTTATGGGCTACATAAGATTGGAAAGATAAGGCGTTACCTGGATCAGGATACTACAGAAAGACTTGTGCACGCTTTTGTAATTAGCCATATTCATAGCTGTAATGGTTTATTGTACGATCTGCCTGATACATTGATTTGTAGACTGCAGCGAATACAACATTCTGCTGCCAGGCTCATTACTAGAACACATTCAGGAGAATCAGTTTCCCTAATACTTCGTAATTTAAATTGGCTTTCAGTTAAATAATTGGAATGTATTATACATGTACATGTAGTTTCAAGTTTGGATATTCATCATGCTATTATGTTCTTATCATTTCATTTCTTCTTTACTCACTTCTTGAATTTGTTTTATTTCCATAGCGCTTAGAGACTTAATTGTAATTTGAGCTATATAAAAACTGAGTATTATTATTATTTGTTATTACATTTTTGTTGTGATATTAGGAATCAAGATTGAAATAAGTCCATTCCATATTATAATTATGTTGGCCTATTAAACTTTTGTGTAAGTTCGCAGTGCTAAAAAATACATATTATGCAGAGAAAAAACCCAATCCTACACTGTTAGAAAAAAATTTAACAAGTTCTTTAAAATTTTAAACAAGTTAACCGGTGAATCGCTCAACTGTTGTTTACAAATTAAACAACTTTAGGTTGTTACGTTTTGAACACTTAGTTGTTTAAAAATTAGAAAAACTTTTAAACAACAGTTGTTTAGTAATACAATTGCACAACTCGGTTGTTTAAAGCAAGTTGTGTAAATGTTAAACAATAATGTTTAAATTACTAAGCAACTGTTGTTTTTTCAATATTACTGCACAACTGGGTTGTTTATAAGGAGTTGCTTAAATTTTAAACAGAACTGATTAATGGTTATTACCTGGTTGTTTAAATTTGTGAAATGACCTACTGGAACCACTCCTGCAATAATCACAAAGATTACAAAGTCACTGTAACATGTAGAGCTTGCAGTTGCCAATTTACTTCAACGTTTGTTCATCATATTCATTTAACAGTGACAGACAACATTATTATTTGTCTCTATAACTTCACCTAAACCCCATCGGCGAAGCCGAGAAGAACCAAGTCGTCGCCTTGCTCTTGTTCCGCCATTTTCGTCTGCATTGCACTGCACTAGCACTTGCACTGCACACTAGCACTGCATGCATGTACTATGTACGTACTTTGTGCATATCGCATGTGTGCTCGCAATCGCGTATCGAGAAAATGTCAACGACGCGAAATCATGATTGGTTAAATCTATCACGTGATTTTTCCCCCGGACTTTTTAAACAACTCTGTTTAATTAAATCTTTTCGTCTTTCAATAAATAGTTGTTTAAGCCAATCGAGCACTGATTTTTCGATTTTGAACAACGTTGTTTACGTTTTTAAACAACATTCTTTTAAACAGTGATATTTTAAACACCGTTCTAACTGTGTAATGGGATTATATAAGTACATGCTTATAATGGAAGACTGAAAAGACCTTTTATAACTAACATAGTTATAATCATCTATAAATCCATTGCCACCAATCAGATACGCTGTAAGAAAGAAGAAATCTCCACGCGCTCCAACTTGAATATACACTGTTAGAAAAAAAATAAACAAGTTGTTAAAAATTTTAAACAACCCCGAGTTAACCGGTGAATCGCTCAACGTTGTTTAAAAATTAAACAAATTAAGGTTGTTTAAATTTTGAACACTTAGTTGTTTAAAAATTAGGAAACCTTTTAAACAACAGTTGTTTAGTAAAAAAATTGCACAACTCGGTTGTTTAAAGCAAGTTGTGTAAATATTAAACAATAATGTTTAAATTATTAAGCAACTGTTGTTTATTCAATATTACTGCACAACTGGGTTGTTTAAAAGGAGTTGCTTAAATTTTAAACAGAACTGTTTAATGGTTATTATCTGGTTGTTTGAATTTGTGAAATGACGTACTGGAACCACTCCTGCAATAATCACAACGATTTATACACTGTAACATGCAGAGCTTGTTGCCAATTAACTTCAACATTTGTTCATCATATTCATGGCAGTGACAGACAACATTATTATTTGTCTCTATAACTTCACCTAAACCCATCGGCGAAGCCGAGAAGAACCAAGTCGTCGCCTTGCCCTTGTTCCGCCATTTCCGTCTGCACTGCACTGCACTAGCACTTGCACTGCACACTAGCACTCACTATGAACATGACTGACAAAGAAAGCGGACAAAATATACAGTTCCTCAGGAAGACAAAGGAACATCCCTTCACTGCTATTATGTAAAAATGTGTAGACCAGGTGTCACATGCATATTTACTTTTTACATAATAGCAGTGAAGGGATGTTCCTTTGTCAACCTGAGGAACTGTATATTTTGTCCGCTTTCTGTGTCCGTCATGTTCATAGTGACTGCATGTATTATGTACGTACTTTGTGCATATCGCATGTGTGTGCGCAAATTGCAATCGCGTATCGAGAAAATATCAACGACGCCCCCGGGACTTTTTAAACAACTCTGTTTAATTAAATATTTTTGTCTTTTAATACATAGTTGTTTAAGTCAATCGAGCACTGATTTTTCGATTTTGAACAACGTTGTTTACTTTTTTAAACAACATTCTTTTAAACAGTGATTTTTTAAACACCGTTCTAACAGTGTAGCAAAATGAAACCGCAGCCTGCGCGAGCTGGTGTAAAATGCATTTAGAAGGCCTAATGTGATTTAAAAAAAATTTTGATTAAGGCGAGGCGTCAAAAATATCGATACAGCTGGCTCCCGCCTCACGTATTGGCGGATCGAGGCTGCAATTCCGCCGAAGCCTGGCTGGGGCAATTAATTTTCACTTATTAGCCCAGCGGCTTGCGCCAGGCTGGGATCTGACTTTTACCCCGGAATCTTTAATCGGCCCATCCACCCCCCGCCTGGCGGCACGTCTATAATTGGCTCAGCCAGGCTGCCGCCAAAAATAGGTTGTTAAAGTTGCAACTTTAAAGTTTCCAGCTGGCGGTCGCCGTACGGAGATGCTTAAAGTTTTAGTGGCGGCAGCCAGGCGGTGATGCTTGTAGTCCAGAATCTGCACGGTCCTTTATAATTTCCCCACACTTGATCCAAGCCGTCGAAGATGGCGTTATCAACAGGGACTTCGAATTTGTAATTATTATTGTAAGTTCTTATTTTGCTGTAAGTTTTCCTTACTTTTGTAATAACTATTTTCATGTTTTCTATTTCTATAGGGACCCCTCTGTAAACCAGCATTGTTATGCTAACAACGCTGAGTAGGGCCATCCCTCCGTCTTTCTTTTTTTATAAGTGTGTCTTTATGATTGTAAATATATATATATATAATTATGTTGATGTATTTTTTTTAAATGACGGAAAATAAATACAATACAATACAACAGACTCATAATTATGCTCACCAGCCCGCGCATATTTTTTTTACACGACTGTTTAGCCACTTCAGTCAAATATACTGTGCAAACGACTAGAGACAGAGTCTAGTATTACCCTTAGCAGTTTTGTTGGATTGCTGGAGCTGTACGTGTGTACATGTATACTCGTTATTTGTGTCGGGTTAAATTTATCCTCTATTCTCTTTCATTATGTATTTATGTGTTCTTCTTCAATCTACCCTCTTCTCTTTTCTCATGTATTTTTCAGGTGGGCTGTATCTAATACAGACCACCTTATAATTTTGTTAAAATCGCCTTTATTTATTTCTTTATTTCTTTATTTCTTTATTTTTCTTATTTCCACCCACTTTTTTGTTAGCAAGATAACTTTGTAATAGTTCAATCAAATGCTTTGATATTTGGCACACATATGTATAGGCATAATGGACAAAACACGGTAAAGTTTTCAACCTTGACCTTGACTGATGACGTCATCTAGGCGCCATTTTGTGAAATTTTCGGAAAATCAATTCATGATCATATCTTCATAACCAAAAGGTATTTCTCATTCATATTTATCATGATCAAGGTCAATATCAGTCCGGTTAATTTCAGGTCAAAATACGCGCGCGTGCGCGTACGTCCGCCCGTCAATGCTCGCGCAAATATTTTAAATGTTCAAAATCATCTCAAATTTATTTTGCATACGTTTCAGGTCATTTTAAGCATTTTATAAAAAATCGCGCACACGCGCATGCGCGTGCGTTTTCGCGCGTAACACCATAACAAAACATAGAATCGCCATTTTTTTTCATGATATTTCCCATATTTTTTCAAACAATTTGATGCCATTTTTATCTCTTTATGACCATTAATAACAAGATGAGAATCCATTCAAGATAAATGTCCGTGCGCGCGAGCTCTTGTAATACATAGCATATATGGGCAAAAACATGCCTATACAAAATCCATAATAGCTCTTCGGGATGCACCTGAACCTTAATTTTGTTTTCATATTTGGATAGAGTATGAGTCGGAGATATGATTTCATGTCTCAATTGGCCATTAAGTGTATCGTGACATCATCATAATGGCCTTAGAACTCAAAATACAAATTTACATATTATGACGTCAGCATATTTATGTAAAATTGATTGTATCTCTGTAAATATTGATCGATTTTCTTCCAAATTTCGATATGTTGTAGCGAAGACGATTCTCTCCAAGCTCAGGCTTCACCATTTTTTATTTTGACGACTTCATCATAGTGAAAATTACGATTAAAGGGCGTATATCAGAAATTTCTTAAGTTTCGTGTTATGCCTATGGAAGGTGAATTTCGTTCACATCATTAATCTACAAGACATTGTTTTTTAGCAGTATCTCGCTTCTTTTTGCTCTATTTTGTATCAAATTTTAGTTGGACCAGCCCACCTATACTTGGAGAGGGGGTAAAAGTAGGTGCGCAACTCTTTGCTTTTTTTTTAAATATACATGTTGATATAAAACATCCAGGGAAATTACCGTCTACTCTCCGCTCCCACTATTTCCAAATCCTAGGAACGCATTATGATTATATAGATATCAAATATTGCTGATATTTTGTATTCAAAATAATATTTATGATTACACGTCTTGTTGTATATCTCCTACATTAAATACAACCATATACAAAACACATCTTTTCTATGTATGTTTTTTTAAATCGCCATATGATCTCTACAGTTTATCTTCATGTTTGCTTTGATAATGCATAAACATTTCCATCATAAACGATGATGGCACATTGTTGCAAAGCCTCTGTACATTGCCTCGTTGATGATCTACACACATCGACCCCCCCCCCCCCGCCTTCCACCGCTAATTCCCGACGATGAATGGAGAAAAAGCATGATTGTCCAAAGGTGCGAAGCTCTTTTTCTTGGGTTGATGAATAGACGAGTAGGCATACGTTCTTTGTAACTTATAACTACCCCTAATTTCCCGAAACAAGTCTTTTTCTTAAGTACATATCTCTAACATGGAATAAGAATTAAATTATATATACCCTATACAAGACCCAAGAGAACATCGTATCGAATGTTGATGGAAATAATGTGACAAACCATAACCAAACGACTATTACGTCCAAAATTTACTGTAACGTTTCGCGTTTATCTGTATGAGCATAAAGCAAGTCAATTTGTAAACGAACATTGCCTAGAAAAAGAGCAGCGGATCAAAGGGGATAGGGTTAATTGAACCCTTATTTTCAAGGGGGTGTTAGAATTGTGATTTGGACATGCATGTGAATATGACAAAATCAATGACCGGGGACAGTTATCTTGAAACGCTGGGACAAATTAAAGTTCTACGTGTATCTATACAGACAAGTAGCACTATCCCCACTCAAGGGTGAATATAATCATGTGAGCACAAGTCTTCTTTTTTTACACCTGTTTGTGTAGTCCTATATATATTTATACATATTTTTGTGTACAGTGCTTGTTACTTTACCAAAAATGAGCCAAATTTCTTATCATGTTGATAACACCATAACCTTGCAATACACACCAATGCTTTATGCGAAATCATCAACTTTTTCGAAATCAATCCACACCGTTTCTTTCACAATGCAATCGCATGACCGGAACTCAACTTTATTTTTAAACGTAGCTATATAGTCATGTTTGAGCTTATAGTGCCTAGATAATCACCGGTTAAACAAGGAGAGGGGGATAAACTAGGTGCGCAACTCTTCGCTTTTTTTCGGGGGGGGGGAACTACAAATTACATGCATATGTTGATAACAACATCCAGGGAAATTACCGTCTACTTTTGTTATGTATGTTTATTTAAGTCGCCATATGATCTCTACAGTTAATCTTCATGTATGCTTTGATAATGCATTAACATTTCCATCATAAGCGATGACGACAAAATGTTGCAAAGCCTCTCTGTACATTGTCTCGTTGATGATCTACACACATCGACCCCCTCCCGCCTCCCACCGCTAATTCCCGTCGATAATGTGTACATTCATCTGAGACAAAGCATGATTGTCCAAAGGTGCGAATTAGCTCTTTTTCTTGGGTTGATGAATAGACGAGTAGGCATACGTTCTTTGTAACTTATAACTACCCCTAATTCCCGAAACAAGTCTTTTTCTTAGTACATATCTCTAACATGGAATAAGAATTAAATTATATATACCCAATACAAGACCCAAGAGAACATCGTTTCGAATGTTGATGATATAATGTGAGAAACCATATTACAAACGACTTCGTCCTAAATTTACCATAACGTTTTCACGTTTATCTGTATGACTATGATGAGCATAAAGCAAGTCAATTTGTAAACGAACATTAATTGCCTATATAACGAGCAGCGGATCAAAGGGGAGAGGGTTGAACCCTTTTTAAGGGGGAGGGGGGGGGGTGGAATTATAATTTGGACATGCATGTGAATATAGAATTAATTACTTTACCAAAACTGGGCCAAATTTATTATCATGTTGATGACACCAGAACCTTGCAGTACACACCAATACTTAATGCGAAATCATCAACTTTTTCGAAAATCATTCCACACCGTTTCTTTCACAATGCAATCGCATGACCAGAACTCAACTTTATTTTTAACTGTAGCTATATAGTCATGTTTGAGCTAATAGTGCCTAGATAATCACCAGTTAAACAAAAGAGGGGGGGGGGGGTTAAAGTGGGTGCGCAATATCTTCGCTTTTTTTTTTGGGGGGGGACTACAAATTACATACATATTGATATAACAACATCCAGGGAAATTACCGTCTACTTTTTTTATGTATGTTTATTTAAATCGCTATATGATCTCTACAGTTTATCTTCATGTATGCTTTGATAATGCATACACATTTCCCCTAATTTTTCTTGTGATGATAATTGATTTCAAATCTTTTGAAAGCAAACATATGTTCAAATATCAGTGTCGATGATCTAACCCTAGTTGAATGTCGTAAAACAAACCAAATTTCAAACATGCAAGAAACTGTAGAATGTCTATCTTTGTGGGCTGATATTAATGAAATGCAATTGAATCCTGCGAAGTGTATCAAAATGGACGTTTGCTTTTCTAGAGTACCAGTCAATCAGTCTTCCATCATTCTCGAAAATTGTGTTCTTTCAACTGTTTCACAGGTGAAATTACTTGGTGTCACGATACAAAACGATTTGAAGTGGGAAGCCCATGTCAGAGATATTGAAAAAAGAGCGAATGCGAAACTATATATGCTCCGTTCTTTAGGGAAGTTCGGTCTTTCACATGAAGATCTGATTACTATTTTTATTGGCTATATTCGCCCAATCCTTGAATATGCTACTCAAGTTTGGAGCGGAGGCCTCAATAGTGCACAAACACAACGCATAGAAAGATTACAAAACGTGCATTGAGGATTATCTTTGGAAAGGATTACCATAGTTACGCAAACGCTCTTACTAAATCGAAATTACAAACATTGGAAAGTCGTCGAAATGACTTATGTGTTACCTTCTTAAAAAAAACTCTATCATGCACAGACCAGTTCAAACAATGTATACCCCAAAGAGCACACAATAGAACTTTGCGAAGAACTAACAAGATCCCTGAACCCACGTGCAAAACTAAACGTATGCAGAATAGCCCAATCCCAGATTTTATCCGTTTGTATAACAAAAGTTTTTTATGATTGTATTTAATATACTTTGAAACAAATTAAATTGTCAAATTACAATTTCATATTCCTTAGTATATAAATAATTCATAAATTTGAGGTCTGATTTTTTACCAAGTTAGTCAATGTATTTTTTATGACATGAAGAATGCGATGCATATCTATCTCTATATTTTAATATTTCTAATGTTCACCTTATAATATTCATATTTGTCTTGCAATGTATCTTTGTATTTTATCAGCATGTACATAATTGTTTTCCCTCTCTATCTATCTGTCCCTTTTCACCCCCTCTCTCTCTCTATCTCTCTTTCTCTTTCTCTCTCTCTTTCTCTCTCTTTCTTTCTCTCTCTCTCCTGCTTTCCCATCTCTCTTTCTTTTTAACTCAATTTTTTTAATTGAAATATTGTATAAGATTAATTGTATATAGTATATACACGCTCTTTATAATTATGTAGATTGTAGTGTGACATCTTGAAATGTATACTTGCTTTTTTCCCCAGCACTTTACTCATGTGCAATTCAGTTACTTGTAACTGCGATACATGGAAATGAATCAATAAATACCATGTATCTATCTATCTATCTATCTAGCATAAGCGATGACGGCAAATTGTTGCAAAGCCTCTGTACATTGTCTCGTTGATGATCTAAACACGTCGACCACCCCCCCCCCCCCCCCCCCCGCCGCTAATTCCCGTCGAAACAAAGCATGATTGTCCAAAAGTGCGAAGCTCTTTTTCTGCGGTTGATGAATAGCCGAGTAGGCATACGGCCTTCGTGAATTATAACTACCCCTAATTCACGAAACAAGTCTTTTTCTTAGTACACATCTCTAACACGGAATAAGGATTAAATTATATATTTGTATACCCAATACAAGACCCAAGAGAACATCGTTTCGAATGTTGATGGATATAATGTGAGAAATCATATTACAAACGACTTCGTCCTAAATTTACTGTAACGTTTTCACGTTTATCTGTATGAGCATAAAGCAATTCAATTTGTAAACGAACATTGCCTAGATAACGACAATGATTGAGCTTATAGATAATCAACGGTTAAACAAGGGAGAGGGGGTTAAAGTAGGTGCGCAACGTTGCGTTTTTTTTGGTTTTTTTTTTTGGGGGGGACTACAAACGGAATATACATGTTAATAATTAATGCATAAACATTTCCATCAGAAGCGATAACGTCATGGGTTTCGATCTGTCATTGATACCTATTGTTCAGGGGGGATGATCTATTCATTCATCCCCCCTGAACAATAGGTATTACGTAAGGATCGACACCCATGGATAACGGCAAAATGTTGCAAAGCCTCTGTACATGGTCTCGTTGATGATCTACACACTTTGACACCCCCCCCCCCCGCTTCCCCCCCGCTAGTTCCAAACTATAAACAATGAATGTGTATATCTTTCTGAGACAAAGCTGTCCAAAGGTGCGAAGCTTCTTTTCTTGGGCCGCAGTATTACTGACCTGCACATAGCAGTACCTTTTGTCCCCTCCCCCACCGACTCCCTTCCCCACACACCCAACATGTATGATGTATGTATTGAATGAACACAATAAAGAATGCAACCAAAACAAAAATCTGGCCAAGTTACGTAAGAGGAACAATGGACGTGGCCGAGTGTAAAGGTCTGTTGGATACGCGTATGCCGGGAAAAGACCACCCGTTTGGGCGGGGGGGGGGGGGGGGGGGGGGGGTCTTGTTGTTTTACAGTTGTCATTACTGTTTTCAAAGAATGTTAATGGGATCGCATTACGACGTACCCCTAAATAACAATTGTTATCAAACAAATATCGTAGAACCAGATTTTAATCTAATTAAAAAAATAATCATGCGAAGAATAATAATCGTGCAAGATAAAGGAATGAACAAGAAGATGTGATGACATCTCTCTCGCTCGCTTTCTCAGTGCCATTTTCCATCTTCATTTCTGGTATTGTTTTTTTTCCGTTTCGCTATTTGCTTTTATTCCGAAAGTATTCCTTTCGATCTTGAGATAAATTATTATACCATAACCTCGATATGGAGAAGAAAAGCACGGAACGATCGAGCGCCTGATGACATCGAAACAAGAAGAATATTACTATACAATAATTATAAAAAGGAGTTGATCGGAGAGACAAATATCATAATAATTAATAAACATATGCCCAACTTTCTCTCTCTCCTTTTTTCTTCAATGTCGTTTTCAATCTTCATCCCTCATAGTGTTTTCTGTTCCGAGTTTTTTAATGAGATCACGTTTCGACGTAGCCTTTTTTACTCCTAAATAAGAATAACCAAATTTGACCCTATATTCAATATTCATTCAAATATATAACAATCGTGGACAGATAAAGGAATGGAAGAAAAAAATTGATTAAGTAAAATGTAACCGACGAAAAGATGACATGAAAAAAGATTGATTATCTCTCTATATCTCTCCATCCTCTCTCTCTCTCTCTCTTTCTCGCTGTTTTCTCTCTCTGTATCTCTCTCTCTCTCTCTCTTCGTCCCTGTCTCTCTCACTCCCTGTCTCGCTCGCTTTCTCAGGGCCATTCTCCATCTCTGTTAACGTTTTCCTTTCTGCTATTTGCTTTTATTCAGAAAGTGTGTATTCCTTTCGATCTTGAGATAAATTATTTTACCATAACACTTTGGAGACGACGGGCTTCTACAGAAGCCGAGATATATCCCTAATATGTTGACAAAGTTTTCCAGCTTATTATCACCTATTATGTGCTAAAGTTCTTTGCAGTATTATTTAGATATATTCATTCATCTCATCTATTAAAAAAATAATATAGTTACGTAGAACAAAATCGAGAAAAAGTGATATCATTTCAACTTTACTCAAAGTAAGTGTTCGGATCGAGAAAAAAAAGGACCCGAAATATCCGTACAGCTTGAGACGGACGCGTACGCGCGCGTCCGTTCTATATTCTTGCCAGGATATTCTTGCTTGACGCTACTTCCAAGTTCCATGCACCCTTCCGCATTTCAGATATTAGTATTACGGGTCGTATTATCAGTTCGATTTCGACCCTGATTACTTATTTATATTTATCTACCCTACCGGTGTGGCATTTTTTCCTCATATACTAATCTAAGCCTTATCGATGTAGTGTATTTAAATGACGATACGCTTTTCATTTTATAAACTTGACCAATTTAGCGAATCATTCATGTATGGACCTCTTTTATGAAAGGCTTATTCCCCACCCTAAGAGGAACAAAAGAAAGTAAAGAAGTAACTACTCTGGAAGATTACCGTTTTGAAAGAAGAGGATGTAGGTCTAAATGTAGGTAAATAGGTCAATCTACATGACAATACAAACAACCACTCTAACTTAATCCTTTACGAGGGCATGTAACCATTTTAGATCAGGTTTGAGTAAAATATATTGATCAACCTATAAAGCCGGTCTTGGTTTGAGCGGGCATATAATATGTTTAAATGTAATGTTCTGAAAAAACGACCCCCTTACTCTTCTTTCTCCCTTTTCCCACGGAATATCACTCCTGTCTTGAGAAACTCCGGCGGTATAGCCACGAATATGCGACTTTTCCTGGGCAAAGATGCTACCATTGTTGAAGAAAAAAATGCAAGGCAACATAAAGACACGTTTTCTGGCAATGAAGAAAAGCGAGTGCAAGATGAAGAAAATATTTTTTGTTATCATTACTATGTTATTACAATAGTGTAAGCATCATCATCATCATCATTTCATGTATACATTTACATCTCATCTACAGAACTGATCACGAAATGAGGATTATCAAAGTTTTAATGAAACGGTATGTTGAACGAGAACATAGATGGAGATGAAGAAAAATAAATTGAAATCCTCACGTTTTTTGCACTTCTTTCTTTCTTGATTCATAACAATGAATTACTATATTTTCAAATCATTTATTTTCGAATAAATAAAAGACTACCAAGACTACGGCGATTAACTCCTTATAAGCCACACCCTTAAAAAACAAAACAAAAAACAAAAAAACAACGCGATTCGGAAATAAAACACACTGAAGCACAATCCCAATTTCACGAAATTCCTGACGTATTCAGAGAGGGAGGGGGTAGGAGGGAGACAGGGAGAGCGACACACAGACATAGACAGACAGAGATAGATAGATAAATAGATAGAAAGAGAGATGATTGTGATGAATTATGATTTCGTTCTAATCTCTGTCATTGATTTAGCTCTTTCCATTGCAAACAAAAATCAAATATGCGTACAACAATTCAATAAATATTTTATGGATACAGCAACCTCATATCAAAATAGGGTTCTACGAGATGTATAGATACTAGATAGAGAAAAAAATTAACAAAATTAAGCGGAAGGCAAAAGCTAAAACAAAATTAATATTTCAAATTATGAGAAACGAAGTCAAAAGCATTCAAAGTAAATGGTATTTTTGTTTTCGAGAATAAAACAATGTTCATTTCAAAATTCATTTCCCTAATAGTCTATATTTGATTTGCTCATTTAAAAAAAAGGGCATTTATTGTAGATCATGGCATAATGTTGGTCAGAATAAAGTTGGAAAATGTGTCAAAAACCCATGTAAAACGAAGGCTTAGGCCTATTATTTAGTGGCTCGGTTGATAATCGGCCGAGCTTTAGCAGACGACAATCATTGACAATGGGGAAATGAAAGGAGGTATCGACCGATCTGCGCGTGCGGCGGTGCTTACGCAATTTGTATTGTGAGTGTATTGAAAAGGAAAGACGTGAAGCTTCAGCAAAATAAGACGGCAATTCCCCTCAAAAATAACAGACCTTATTTTTCGTATTGATAAACAAAACTTATATTTTTAGAAAGGAAAAAGTCTGATCTTTAATTTTTACATTTACGAAAAATCACGAAAATGACTGAATGAGGCGCAATGAGCAATGAAAGTAGAAAGCATCGCCAAATTTGCCATTACTGGCGATGTAACCGAAATCGCTCCGTCACAGGGGATACAATCGCTGTGCGCGGGCTCGCACTCTAAGGGATAACCTCGATATGGAGAAGAAAAACACGGAACGAGCGCCTGATGGCATCGAAACAGAAAGAATATCACTGTACAATAATTATACAACAACAACAAAATGAATATGCATCATGACATATAATGGAAACTAAAGGGGAATCCTGAGCGGGTGGGCTGGGGTTGATCGGAGAGACAAATGGCATAATAATACATAACAATACGTCCAACTTTCTCTCTCTCTCTCCCTCGTTATTTTAAAGTCATTTGCAATCTACATCTCTAATAGTGTTTTATGTTCCGCGATTTTTAATGAGATTGCGTTTCGACGTAGCCTATTCTACTCCTAAATAAAAATAGATGTTTATAATAAGGTAGAACCAAATTTGACCCTTTATTAAATGACATGAGAAAAGATTGATTCTCTCTCTGTATCTCTCCATCCGCCTCCTCCTCTCTCTCTCTCTCCATCTTTTAGTGGTACTGTTTTCCATTCCGCTATTTGCTTTTATGCCGGCATCATTCCTCCCTTGAGATAATTTATTTTAATATACCCCTGATGATGTATACATTAGACAAAAACAGAGAACGAGCGGCTAATAATGTTTGTGACGCCATTGCCTCACTATTTATCAATTGCTTTATATATCTTTATCCAGTTAGTTTCCCTTTAATCCCCAAAAACTTGATTTCCCCATGCCTTTGCCCAGGTTATATGATTGATTTGTATCATATTGCGTGCATGACATTTCACACAATCTTTTATGGACTTTCATGAATTGATACTTTTTTCTGAATATTGTATTTCCATAATCGTTGATTTTTATATAAATAGTTTATCAAAATGCAAATTTTTCATGATTTAAATGAACAAAAATTACTCCATATTTATAGTGCATCCACACAAACAGATATTACTATTAATAATACTTGGATGCTGGTGTGAGGAAATAAAAAAATTTAGGGGGGAAATGGCACATGCATGTGATGTGACTATGCTTTAGTTTTGATCTTCGTTCTGTGATTTTATTTATGAGTCTTCTGAAGCTTACAAACTGAGCTGTAATGAAAGTCATATCTTAAGATGAGGGGGGGGGGGGGAGCGACGTTAGGACAATACATTCTGGCTTTGTAATAAGCATAAATTATAGTCTTGTAGGAGTTAACAAAGTTTGTTTGTGAAGTCCCAAATATATAAATCTTTCTGTGTACTGAGCTTGTTACTTTAACAAAGACTAGGCAAAATCTGTTATCATGGGGGACCAACGGGCACCGATTGGGGCAGTTTTCTATATAGAGGGAGCTTTGAATTTGGCCGCTTTTTAAAGACGAATAATTAAGACGTGCGCTGGCCGGACAATTATTGATATTTCTATCTTTCCTTCTAAATCACGCACTTGTATTCTCGACATAGCTTCTGTTTTCCTTTTCTTTTTAATAGAGCTATAGAATTTCTATTTTAAACGAAAAAAATACACTCGAAGAAAAACTGTTTATACCTTTTACCCTTTTCTATTATCGACCTATTTACTCAATATATTTACAGAAAATTCATTTAATAAAAAGCTATATGACAATATATGCTTCATTGCCTTGCTTGCCGTTGACATGTTTGTTTTTATTATCTATTCAGTCCCCAAATAACTAATAGAGATGTACGTTAGATTTATATTGTCTAAATTCTTCGAAAAACAAAGTACCCCTTATTTCTAGACCAACTCTATCTTTCAAACGCAACTCATCAGAACTTGAAAACATGACGGCGGCATATTATAATATAATATAAATATTATCTGTCTCGCCTCGACTTGACAAAGATAATATTATCTCCCTCACCTCGACTTGACAAGGATAACATTTTGGCAGGCATATTTAAAAACAGATCATTTTGGCGGGCATAGTTAAAATCACGACTTTACTTTCAACCAATCAGATGGCAGGATTAGGAAAGATTCTTAAAGTAAGGTTTATAATAGGATTTATATCATTGAAGCATAACAAAAATAAACACAAATATATGATTTGGGTATTATAAACAATAGGCGAGCCAGTAATTTAAAATAGCAAATCTTATGTTGTTACCAAAATTATTTTTTTGAATATGAAAATACAAGGCATCTAATCCGTTTACAGGCAGGATGCATCTACATGAAGTGAGCCCACATATATCCACGGTACGACTGGTCTCTTTATTGAAAAAGGCATATCAGAAAAGAATGACCACATATTTGTCTCTAGTGACAAGTTGTTATTGTTGTTTTGGGGTTTATAAGGCTGTCCAATCTGAAAAGATTATTTTCGCAAGGCTATACTGTTTTTTCGAGTTATTTATCAGTGATCATAAGATGGCGCTGTTTCTTTTGCTCTGACAAATTAGATTCTGCTTTATGAAGATATCGATTGGCAGGATGTGGCGGTGAGCCAGGCCGCGGGGTGGCTGTTTCAATTAGGCCCAGACGACCTCATTGAGAAGAGGCTCGGCTTCCATGCGAGAGGCTGGAGTTTGGCGGCATATCACTGTCCTCCTGCCGGCGGCAGCCAGGCTGAGCTCATGTTTTCTAGCTTTTTCCGAGGCTCGGTTTCCATTCGAAAGGCGGCAGCCGGCGCATGCTTTTGGATACCATTTCCTACCGCCAGCGGTAGCCGGCTCAGCTAATTAAAAAAATGCAGCCAAGACGCATAAGTGCAGTTAGCTGCCGCCGGCTGGTATATTTATTTTTGACGCCTCGCCTAAAGCATCCACAACATTCTTAAAAGTTATCAAATCTGTTCCGATCGACGTAGTGAAATGGATAATGAATTTCATCAATTATCCGAACGTGCATTAAAATGCATTACAAAATTCCTGTCAGGGGAAAAAAAGGGGAAAAAAGAAATAGGACCTTGTCGTAATTTTCTCCATGAGAGCCCACTTCTATATCTCTTTAATATGTTGTTTACTAACATAATTTGTTCAAATTTTATGCTTAATACCAAACAAAAGGAGTCGTTCTGGAGAACCTAAATGCTTGGCCGAGTATTGCCCGACATAGCAACAAATAATGTACGCAGACTGCACAAAAATATTCATTAATAACAGGTCAATGGAATACATTGTCACTATAGGTCCCAAGAAACATCCATAAATATGAATTTGTTAGTAAACCGGACTATATATTGAAGCCTTGCAAGAGAGTTTCCAGAAAAACTCAACTCATCTCTCAAACATCTGCACGGACACCACAGGCGTGCATCATGGCATTCGAGTAATCAACCATCTCCTTGAATTTTAAACATGGGACTTTCATTTCAGTTGAATTCGATACAAATAATTATTTCCATAACTCAGTCAACTTGAAACATGACAAACATGTTTACATAAAATGAATATTAAATAACATTCGCAATATAACAAGGAAAATGAAACATATTGTAATGATACAAACTTAAATGTCGATAAGAAATCAAAGCATTTAGGGATACAAAATAGACAAGCATACCATAACTTAAGTCAAGTTTTAAAGTAAAAGAGAACCATTAGAAGATAGAGCTTCTATTTGCTTGGATTGCTCAAGAGAGAAGGATGAAGGAAAAGGAAGAAAGAAAGAAAATGAATGGAAAAGGGAAAGAATGTCAAAAAAACATATGTACTTGTTTGATAAATAACCATAATTAAACAAAATACACTAATGCTCTGCTCGAAAGTGAGTGTTATTCAAAATGGGACAACCGATTTTATACTGGCGCTGTTGAAACGAAGAAGAAAATGATAGAGGGATGCAGGTACGTGTTGGGGAGCTGGGCACTAACCCGCGGCCGCAGAATTTCTGGGCATAGGCTTATTATATGGCCAGGCGCTGATTGAGGATTTCTTAAAGGGAGGGGCCCAAATTTGAAATTATGCGTGCCAAATATTGCGAAAAACATTGGGGGAGGGGGGGGGGGGGCACAAATCCGCATCAGGGTGATGCGGATTTGTTGGTCTGCATGCCCATACTTTTTCAGAAAAAATTATGGGGGGTTCGAGGCCCCCGAACCCCGAACCGCCATTCCGTGGGCCCTGAAATGTATAGGCCTCTAAATAAGCATATTTCTTGCCTGACTGTAGATTTAGGAAATTGTCATTTTCCAACAAACGCATACAAATGTATGATTTACTAAAAAGTGAGGAAAACTCTAGGAAAAGTATGTCATTTCAGCGAAAAAAAATCACCGGTATCAAATTAGAAATAAACCACTTTGGCATTTTATGTTAGTTAGTACGCCTATTCCATCCTCCTCGATCTTTTTTGTTGGCGGGAAAAATCGTAGCTGATCTCCCTTTCTGTTCACCCTTTTCTTTTCTTCTACCTCTCTTTTGTTCCCTTTTAGCTCTCCTCTTTCCCTTTCCCTTCCTTCGCTTTTTTGGCGGGGCAGGGGGGGGGGGGGGGAGATGCAAGGGCATTCACCCGATCCACAACTACCCTACTTTTTTTCTTTCCCTTTCCCTTCCCTTCCTTCTCTCGGTTTTAGGTTTGCTGGTAAGGGGGGGGGGGGGGGGTAAGGGCCTTTCGGCCCCCATCCACAACTCCCCTAACTTTCTTCTTTCTCTTCTTTTTCTTTCCCTTTCTCTGCTCTTTACCTTTTCCTTTCCTTTTTTCTCTCTTATTTTTGTGATGGGGGGAGGCAACAGCCTGGGAGGTAAGGCCCTGTCGCCCTTCCCTAATCTCCTTCCTTTCCCCCTTTTCTTTTCTTCTTCCTCTTCTTTCTTGCCCTTTCTCTCTCTTTTTTTTTGCGGGGGAGGGGAGGGGGGGGGGGGGCGGCAAGGCCTGCTCTGCACCCTCCCCCCCTGAATCTGCATATGATCAATTTAGGACCTATAATACGCATGGCATATAAATGTGTTTTCACTTTAATGATTCTTGATTGTTTTTAATAGATATATATATAGGCATATTACACTCCTTCCAGAAATTGCATAATCTTTGTTCTTTTCGCCCCGACATTTGCCTATCATATTGATATTGACATACACCCTCACCCTCTCCGTACCCCCCCCCCCCCCCCACTTGCTCCCCCTCCGGGGGAAATGCAAGATGAGGTAATTTCCGCCATGAAGTCGATTCCCCATCGGTCACAATTTCAAGATACCGTTTCTTATTTTAAACCATTTATATTTTGTACTTAGAAAGAGCGTTTAAAATAATTTCTATAAATTAAGCAAGAATTCGTTTTAGTATATTGGCAAAAAAAGCGCCTCTTTTTTAATCCGTCAACCCAGTCTCTTGCTTTGTCGGTTATGCCATACAACTTTCGTCCTCTCATTTACAACATAAATACGCATCCAAAGGCAAATATTGAAGAAAGCATGCACTTATTTTTAATTTAACTCACCGAGCTGATAGGAAGAAGAAAAAAAAACATAAACATTAAAATGTTTAATTTGCAATGATACAAAACTGAAGGCCTATGTATTTCATTTCAACAATTTTTGCCTTGAATACATGAAGTTAATCCTCGAATTGTTATTTTGTCAATCGCAAATATTATAGAAAAAGACAATGTTTAGCTAATTGACATTTATAACAGAATAATCAGGTTTCATGTTTACTAAATACTTGGAAGTTGTATTTACAGGCACATTGTTATTATCTTTCAAAGCCCAAATAAATTTTGACTAGCATGACTAGCAGAAAATGAAAATCAGAAATATTATTAATATGTTATCCTACATGAGTATACTGTATAGGTGCAATGCCATTACATATGTAATAATATTAATAATAATAATAACTTTTACTTATATAGCGCTTTTCATAAGAGATTTATATCAAAGCGCTTTACAATATTGATGCAAGTAAAACTAAACAGAGTACTGACAAGGAAACAAATTTAGAGTTAAATTATCAAACATAAGATAACACGAAAATATAAATGAGTACAAAGAATTTACTCTCTGGTTTTAATAAATCTTCCTAAAATCTTCGCAATATTTCTGTGAATAAAGTTCCCATTTCCAATCTTATCGACTGAGTCAAAATGCTACAATTTCACAACTAGTTTCACACATCAAGCAAAATACACGGAGCCTGTTTAGGGGCATCGATCTGCTCACTCCTTCTTGACATTTTTAGCAAATATTGTTACAAGCACTATTTTAAAACACTTTTCGACAATGCAGAGTCAGGAGCGCAGATGTTTGGACTAACCATGCAGAGTCAGCGCAGATGTTGGGACTAACCATGCAGAGTCAGCGCAGATGTTGGGACTAACCATGCAGAGTCAGGAGCGCAGATGTTGGGACTAACCATGCAGAGTCAGCGCAGATGTTGGGACTAACCATGCAGAGTCAGCGCAGATGTTGGGACTAACCATGCAGAGTCAGGAGCGCAGATGTTGGGACTAACCATGCAGAGTCAGGAGCGCAGATGTTGGGACTAACCATGCAGAGTCAGGAGCGCAGATGTTGGGACTAACCATGCAGAGTCAGCGCAGATGTTGGGACTAACCATGCAGAGTCAGCGCAGATGTTGGGACTAACAATGCAGAGTCAGGAGCGCAGATGTTGGGACTAACAATGCAGAGTCAGTGCAGATGTTGGGACTAACTGCTTGTAAACACGATTGCAACTTTCACTTTTAAGAATGCGCCATTTTTAAAAATCTTTGCTATCGTATTTTGTTTGCTTCAAAGAGAAGCCTTGTAAAACAAAATTCATGCAACTATATAAATAATCAAATTAGAGATAAA
This sequence comes from Strongylocentrotus droebachiensis, assembly GCA_035222895.1. Taxonomy (NCBI): domain Eukaryota; kingdom Metazoa; phylum Echinodermata; class Echinoidea; order Camarodonta; family Strongylocentrotidae; genus Strongylocentrotus; species Strongylocentrotus droebachiensis. The sequence goes on from JAVYIG010017317.1 coordinate 20,653, forward strand.
TGGTCTTAAATGACTTTCAAGAATTAGGGATAATATATAGATAGCAAAGTACACGATCATACCTAGATTTTTTCGGGAATATACATATATACATATGCAGTTATTACAAAGTCAATAGAAGTCCCGAACAATAAAAACAATCTTTAAACATCAATATTTCAACTCAAATATTATTGAATTGTACTCTAGTAAGCGTTTGTCTGTATGTAGTTGTACAAGAAAGTCAGTAGCCCCCCCCCCCCAAAAAAAAAAAAAAAATATATATATACAGATGTTGCAGTACGCCATTATTCAACATTAGTTTACCTTCCTTTAATATAACACAAAATTACACAATTAACACGATCGCAAGTTCATAAGTTAATCTCCATAGCCTGGTCTACATGGTCTGTCTCCTTTTAAACTGTACGAACATTACGATGACATAATCCGAATAGGATGTCAATGGGCAATACACTTAGGGTATTGAAACTGACCTCGAGTTGATTTTTCGAAAGTCTTTGCGATCATGTTAATAGGTCAAAACCACGATGTACATCAAACAATTTCTCCTTTTAAGATACAATCAATTTACTTTAATTCATTATGCCATTGTTATGTTAACATACACAGATACATATAATGTCTTTATCTTTCTTATGGATTGTTGTCGTCCACTGTGCACTACAAAGAGCCATTGCAATATAAACGAACACATTTTTATGATTACAACTAGTATCATACTTGTAATTACTACTACTGCTACTACTACTGATACTACTACTTATACTACACCTACTACATTATCTTACTATTTTATTTATTCATTAATGTTACCTATTATTATTATCATTATCGTTATTCCTACAACAAAATATATACAATGCTCCATTGGAGTAAAGATTAGCGGCCATACCTAGACCAATATCACGTGGGCCTCTTCCCCTCTTTGAAAAGTACAATGCATAACCATCAAACCTTAGCAACTATTGATCATCTTAATGAATCACTGCCTGGCAGCTGAAAGAAAAAATACATCAATTCATAACATTAAAATACACACTTCTGCTATGCGACAGACTCTTACAAAAGGAAACTGTTAATGTGTTAACGAATAATTGTGATCTGTTATAAGGCAATCCAATTAAAGACAAACGGTGGAATTCGTTGATGTTGTTGTTGTGGTTGATGTTTGTGCTGTCGTTGTTGCTGTTAATTGTTGCGGCTACAGTTGCTGTTGTTAGTGTTGTATCTGGGGGGGGGGGTTGATGTCGTCTACTCGTGCATAATCAACTGCTAATATATGGTTTATATTCTCTGACCTAATATTTCATTCCGGAGTTGGAAGGATTTGTATAATATAATTGAACAAAACCTTTTTTTTCTAAACGGATGAAACCAATATGAAATCGATATACCTACTTTTCATCTTTCATATTCTCTGTCATGCTTTTAGATTTAAATTTGAACTTAATATGATTTATACTATATTACATTTAAACACATATTTCTCCTTTTTTCTCGTTGAATGAAACTGATATTACCTGTTGTTTTCATTAGACCGTGTGATGACCGTTCTTGACGTTTAAAGACGATTGCCATCTAATCATTTTATTCATATTCTACTGTCAGATATAAGGGTATAGTCTGATTATAAATGCTTCTTCATACAGATCATAAGGCAGCGCGGGTTGATCGACACTTTAGGATTTATGTTGTTTGATTGATACGTATACACAGTATTTCATTTACAAACCTGCTCTTCATTATGAAATACAAAATTAAAGATACGTTTTCTTGTCAATAATTATGAGATATGAATGAGCACATATCCAACTTAAGGTTTTATTACAAGATGGCGAAATCAGGAAAAGTTTGGTATCTATATTGCTTACACAATGAAACTCTTCTTGTACACAAATAACCTGTCTCCGTCACAAGCTACGATGTTACCAGAAGAAGTTACGAGGCATCGGCTAATGTAGTCGGTCCGGTCTGATTTCTCGTATTCCACGATTCTGCTTGCCTGTATGATACCATCACATGACACCTGATCAACTGCGCAGAGTCTACGCTGTCTATCCCAGTATGTGATGTAGAGTGTGTCTGTCAGTTTGTCAACGCCACACTGTGGCGCGCACCACTCATCAGAGCGTATGACAGCCTTCTCTTCTCCTGATCGTGAGATGCCAGTGAATTCATTGTCATACGTCTCCACATAGATATTACCTGATGACAAGGCTTGTATCTCACCCCTCACCTCCCCGCCCTGCATCGTAATAGTGTTTTCTATCTTACCATCAGCAGGGTTGATGACGTAAATATTAGACTGAAAGCTCTGAGCAGCGAGGATCATCCCATCCCTGTCAACATCAACGTTCACACCAGTATCATCAGAGCGGTTATTCCTCGGTATGCTGATGTCTCTAATCACCTTCCATTGTCTGTCATAGAGAGTGATGCATCCATCCAAGCTGTCACCCGTGAAGCCTCGTCTCCCCTTACCACATACTACTACGTTGCTGTCTATGGGGGCGCATGATGTAATATACATGCTACTTCCTCCTTCAATGACTTTCTGTGTGTGTTCAGTGTTGATATTTGTAACATATGTCGTACTGTTCTTTACGTCCTGCACACATATCTCATCATCGCTGATCAAACCACACACCTGTGGGTATTTAACAATCGGTGGAATGTGGATTGACTTGACAAGCTCCCATTTACCGATATAGCCATCAATTCTCCCATAGTGTTCCCCATCTACTTCACCCTCGACAAACTTCACTTTCTGAACTTCACGCTCTATTTGGTCAAGACAGTCGCTAACATCTTGATGAACATTCAAACTTAATTTGACATCTAGGGATGCAAGTACTTGAAGAGCTTCATTCACTAATGTTTTGTCATTCTGTTTGATTCGTTTGATCTTGGCGTCAGCATTATCCATATTGCTGATTGCATGCTGATTTTTACTTGTGAGATCTTTCATCTTTTTAGCAACCACCTCGCTGATTGCCTTTGTCTCTGATTCGACTTTTGCTTGGCTTTCTCTGATGGGTTGTAGTTGTTGTTCTGCTTCTTCCTGACATGATTTGATCCGCCTTTCCCTCTTTTCGTTAATGATTTGTATTTCTTTATCCGCCTCCTCGTCGATGGAACGAATCGATCGTTTCTCCTTGTCTTTCACACTCTTTGATTTGTATTCGAATGTCACCTATAATTCATCGTTGACTGATTGAAAATGGTTACTTGCAGAGGTTACCGTGGACTCTAGTTTAGAGTCAAGCGTTTTTAGTTGTTTCTTCATCTCCCCTATCTCTTGCTGCTTGTCATCCAGTTTCCTCCTCCTCTCCAAGATGACATCCTCGATGTCGTCTAGCTCACAAGGTTTGTTGCAATGCTCTTTGGTAGCGCATGGATGACAAACGGGGATTTTGTGTTCTTTGCAGTAAAATTTGATTGGCTCCCCGTGTTTGTCACATGACCATGTCATGTCATGACCTTTTCTAGTGTGTAGCTTGAACTTTTCATCTCTTTCTCCTGGGAACTTGGACGCCATGATGAGAAGCAGATGTTTAATAGCAAGTAACCTGCATTGTTAACAATAATACAAATTCAATTAGAGAAATACTGAATCTGGCGAATATTAATTAATTTAATTTCATTTCGCTTATTTCCATTTCCAACCTAATGAAATGATATACATGGAATTTTGTTTTACATATTTAAACAATGCAACTTAACAATGAAATTGTAGTTGTAATTGGTCCACAGTGTACAACACGCATATACAGCAGGTTGGTCATGGCGGGGACCCCTGGCAATTAGCTAAGCCCGTAGATTGCAGCCCTCAATAACTTATAGTTGCAAAAATACCATATCAATAAAAAGGGAACGCAATAATGCATAAACCGGATAGGCAGAACAAATAATGAGTGAAAAGGGCGGGGAAAGAAGGGACTTAAGGATCGAAACAGGGCTAGGGCTCTTACCTATAAACACACCCAACAAAACACGGACCGAACAGAATACGGATGGCAATACAACATGAATGATAATATAATAGAGTATATTATTGAGTAAAATATATTGAATGAGGGAGAGATGACAATTGATACTTACGTATAAGAGATTTTTAAATTTAAATTAAAATAATTCAAACTAGGGCATTCCTGATGCTATCATCAGGAATAGTCCAAAACTTCGGGCCTGCGTAAATGAATGTTGATTTAGCGAGTGTGGTTCTAGTTAATGACAGATGGAATTCATCAGATCGGGGTGTGGGGTATTTGTGTATAGTTTTATTTTTGATGAATATTAAATTAAAGATCGGGGGGAGGCGTATTATCATTTAACTGGTACATAAACTTACCGAGGTTCTAACGATATATATCTTTTATTTTAAAGAAATTGTTTTCAATGAATAAAACATCAGAATGGGATCTCCAGGACGTGTTACGGATAACACGCACTGCTTTCTTTTGTAGAATAATACGTGCCGTACATTACATTTGTATTGTAGCGCGTCCTTTCTAAACTCAGCACTAAAGTCAACCAATAGAGGAGACAAGTATGATAACTTGGCTAACGTTCGATGCCTGTTTATATATTTTAGAGGACTTTTTTCTGCATTTGTTTTGTGTCATATGAAGAAAAAACAAACATTTTGATACCAGTTTCAATGGAATCGGGATAAATTAACAAAATTATATTTCGAGAATACTCCCCCCCCCCCCCAAACAAAAACAAAAACGTGTTCTTTTACTTAAATTGTTGACGTCAATTAATCCCAATTCCGTTCAAATTGATATCAGAATGTAGATAATCTAAATATCCTTCTTAAGTCATCAAACTCATGGTAGTTTAAGGTTTCCATGAAATATTATTGACCAAATACTAATACTCGTCAAATGGCCGTTTAATTTTGGCCCCTCTGCTTAATATAACAGAGTAATATTACTCTGTTATATTAAGCAGAGGGCCAAAGTAAAACATCATGCTTAGTTTGTTTAGTTAGTTGCCACTACCACACAAGCTAATTAGCACACTTTGTTTATTTGACAGATTCTATCATAATACACAATGTTTTAGAGTTGTTTTTATTTTCGTTTTAGCAAACACCTGTATATCGCAGGGGTCTCCTCAAAATCATATTTAAAACAAGAGGGAAAAGAGGAATAATTGATACATTATGAGCAAGAAAGGTGTGTGTATATTTTTCATTTTGTTTGGTGTGTAATTGCATGGAATTAATTTGAAAATTAAGAGAATTGGTCAGGGGGCTCAGGGTGCACAATTATCATTCGAAAAACAAGTATAGTTTGCAGTGTAAATGCTTATACAAATAAAGACTTTAAACTTATATTTTCTCAACTGCCGAATACATTTCCGTATGTCGTATCGAACCTATATCAGTACCACAACATATCCCTAACCACTACGTCATACCTTACAAGCTTACCAAGTTTACTGACAGAGTGCGTATTTAACCATGTCATGTTTTATGATATGGAGGTCAAAGGTGATGATATTTTTTTCATCTACTCAATCTGATAATCTATTCAGACCAGCAAGTATCATTGTTTGCTTTCAGGTAGGTACGCAACGGAATGTCATATGAACGGGTTTCCCACCTTCACAATATGAGTGCACAAGTAGAAAGGAAGACAAATGCCAATCTCATTTGTTATCATAACTACTACATGATAACACTTTTTGTGTGCCTCTAAAACCGTAGTTATTAACGTGAAATTAAGTGCAGGTGATTTGCTAATGTGAATAGTTATGTGGTGTATAGTAGATCTCTGCGCTCTTTAGTTCAAGTTTTGCTTCCATTATATACAGTGCGTCCAAGAAAAAACGAAACCGAGAAGTACCGATATTTTATCATAACTTAATCACAACCATAATTAATGAATGATACATATTTGGAAAGCTTAGAGTCTCTTCTTTCAGTTGATGCTACTCACGTGATGCATATTTTACGCATGAGTGATTAAAAGCAATTTGAAGGAAGGAAACCAAAAAATAATTTGGCGGGCGGTATCTGAATTTCAAAGAAAAATTCATATTTCTAGAAAGTTCATTTTCTGCTCTTTCATATGATACCTCAATCAAGAAAAATGAGCCAGGAATAACAAAGTTCTGTTTGTTTAAAGTAGCCCTTACATTTTCATAATTTTAAC